>CAUYLG010003488.1:0-71534 GCA_963573385.1 Cacajao melanocephalus
TGGGGAGAGATAGCATGGGGAGAAATGCCAGATATAGGTGATGGGGAGGAAGGCAGCAAATCACACTGCCATGTGTGTACCTATGCAACAGTCTTGCATGTTCTTCACATGTACCCCAAAACCTAAAATGCAATAAAAAAAAATTAGCTGGGCATGGTGGCACATGCCTGTAATCCCAGGTACTCAGGAAGCTGAGGCAGGTGAACTGCTTGAACCTGGGAGGCAGAGGTTGCAGTGAGCCAAGATTGCCCCACTGCACTCTTGCTTGGGCAACAAAATGAGACTCCATCTCAAACAAAACACAACACAACAAAACAAGAAAAAAGAGAGAGTTCTTTATATATTCTGGATACAAGTCTTTTATCAGATATATGTTTTGCAAAGATTATCTGCCAATCTGTCTGCTTGTGTTTTCAATGTCTCATCAGTGTCTTTAGCAAAAAGCTTTGCTTAACCCCAAAGTCAGAAAGATTTTCTCCTGTTTTCCCCAAGGATTCTCAGTTTTATGTTTTACATTTTGGTCTCTGATCCATTTTGAGTGAATTTTGTGATAAGGTGCAAGGTGTACATTCATGATTTTGGCACACAGATGTCCAGTTATTCTAGCATCCTATGTGGGATATTTGCAGTTACTGTTAACACGGTCAGTACTCTCAAGGCTCCTGGGGTTCAGGGGTCAGCAAAGGGACCACTGGGCCAACTCTGCAGTTCGGTGTCCTGCCTCCTATGTCCCTCAAACCTAACTGCTGGGGCCTGTTGCCGTTGTTTGCTCGCAGAAGACTTTGTTTCTGGTCCCTGTACCTCTTCTCTCTCTTCCTGAAATCTGCATAAAACAAACCATGAAAGGCAGGGTGGCCTCGCGGTCTGGCAACGTCCCTTTGAAAATAAACAAGTGCAGAAACTGAAAGGCAGCAGCTACCTCTGGGGACTACTCGGGAAAGAGTTCAGGGCCGGTGCATCCGCTGCGCGTGGCTCTCTTGCCCTGGCCCGGTGGCAGGTCGGATGTGGAAAAACCGAACAGGATCCTGATTGCTTCAGATGTCGCCTCTGGCCAGAGACCCCGATGCCTCTGCAGTGAGCACCTAATTGTATGTAGGGGGTGTGGGTAGAAGAGTTTCATGACTGAACAGCCCTCAAAGGTTTGTACAGTTTTCCTCACAGGTCCAGATCTAATCAGTTCCCACACAACCCTGGGAGGTGGGCAGGTCAGGGACAGTTACCTTTGTCTTACACACAGGAAACATGAGGCTCAGAAGGGTGAAGAAATAGATGAGTGTGGGTTTCGAATTTTTATTTTCGAGTCAGAGTCTCACTTCGTCACCCAGCCTGGAGTGCAGTGGCGTAATCTGGGCTCACTGCAACCTCTGCCTCCTGGGTTCAAGTGATTCTCCTGCCTCAGCCTCCCGAGTAGCTGGGATTACAGGCCCCTGCCAACATACCCAGCTAATTTTTATATTTTTAGTAGAGACAGGATTTCACCATGTTGGCCAGGCTGGTCTTGAACTCTTGACCTCAGGTGATCCACCCACCTTGGCCAGCCTCCCAAAGTGCTGGGATTATAGGCATACCATGCCTGGCCACTCAGCTAACTTTTGAATTTTTAGTAGAGACAGTTTCACCATGTTGCCCAGGCTGGTCTCGAATTCCTGACCTCAAGTGATCTGCCTGCCTCCGCCTCTCAAAGTCATGGACTTACAAGCATGAGCCACTGTGCCAGGCCTTTTTTCCCTTTTTTTTTTTTTTAAGATGAGGTCTTGCTCTGTTGCCCAGGCTGGAGTGCAGTGGCACAATATTGGCTCACTGCACTTTTCAACTCCTGGGTTCAAGCGATCCTCCCACCTCAGCCTCCTGGGTAATTGGGACTAGATGTGTGTATCACATGCTTGGTTAATTTTTAAATTTTTTTGTAGAGATGGGGTTTGGATATGTTTCTCAGGCTGGCCTTGAACTCCTGGCCTCAAGCAATCCTCCAGAATTTATAATTCTCCCCACCCCATCGGCTGGAAATATCTCAAATGTCCAAAGAATGGATAGCACATTGTAGTACACTCACCCCATGGAGTATTTTCCAGCAACGAGAATGAATGGCATACGCTCTCACACACCAGTGTTGAATCTCACAAATATTGTGTTGAGTGAAAGAAACTAGACACACAAGAGCACATACTACATCATTCTGTGAATGCAAAGCTCAAAAATAAGCCAAAGAAATCGGTGCAGGTAGAAGTCAGGGTATCAGCCACACTTAGCGAGGTAATGACTACATGGGGATAGGAAGGTACTCTCGTGGCAAGATGGCTACAGAGGGTACCCTTCCTGCAGTCCAGGAAGTAAAAATTGCGTTGCTGAAAGATTGTCTCAGTGCTAATTTTCCTCTGCAACACCAAGCATCTATTTCCAACAGAAGGGGACTTGGGATTAGTGCTGTTCTGTTTATTGATCCAGGTGCAAGTCACGCACCTGTGTTCACTGGGTGAAAAATCAATGAGCTATACCCTTACATGTTGATTAAAAATTCAGGGCTGGGCACAGTGGCTCATGCCTGTAATCGCAACACTTACTGAGGCCCAAGTAGGAGGATCACTTGAAGCCAGGAGTTCAAGACTAGCCTGGGCAACATGGCAAAACCCAGTCTCTACAAAAAATCCAAATAATAAAAATAAAAAAATTAGCTGCCCATTGTGGCACGCACCTGTGTGGTTCCAGTTGCTCGGGACCCTCGTTCAGGGTCTCACTCTGTCACCCAGGCTGGAGTGCAGTGGCGCCATCGGGGTTCACTGCAACCTCGACCTCCCAGATTTATGTTATTCTCCCACTCAGCCTCTCAAGTTAGCTGGGACCACAGGCCAGTTTATGGGCTTACGGAAAAGTAACCCCATTGTAAATTGAAGAGCATCTGTACTCAACTCTGTTGTTGTATGGTGAAAGCAGCCAGGAACAATATGTAAACGAATGACCATGGCTTGTTCCAATAAAACTTTATTTAAAAAAATCAGGTGGGTGGTGGCATGCACCTGTAATCCCAGCTATTTCGATGGCTGAGGCACAAGAATCACTTGAACCCGGGAGGTAGAGGTTGCAGTGAGCTGAGTTTGCGCCACTGCAGTCCAGCCTGGGCGACAGAGCGAGACTCTGTCTGTCTCTAAATAAATAAATAAAAAACAGGTAGTCAGCCAGATTTGCTGATTCCTGGTCTGCTGGAAGACAGGCTGGGTTCTGAAGCCTCCTTCACTGAGTCCCTACAGGACTCTGTTCAAGTAGCTTCCCTGGCCTGAGTTATCCTTTCTGTAAATCGGGAGGCTGATTCCCTGCTCTAAACCACCCTTTGGGGTTGCCAGGAGGTCAGATGAGCTCATCACAGAGGGAGCCCAGAGGGAGAAAAGAGCAGGATTAAGAGCCTCTTGAGGTTCTCTAAAGCAAAGCAGATTGCTTTTTCTGCCTAGGTCTGGAGAGAGAAAGCCATTGACCTCAAGTCACCCAGTGCATCCATGGGCACCAGAGTCCCAAGGGGATCCCAGAGGGAGACAGGACCCACAGGCTTGGCAGCAGATCCTGGTCCTTGCCACCCTGAGTCTTTTCCCAATCCCACCTGTGGAGACACAACAACAACGGAAGAGAGACTGGAAAAATGAGTCTCTAATAGGCTGTTCCTTTGAGCCCCCAGCCAGAAGCTATTTGGGTCTGCTTTAATGACTGAGCAGCCAGTGCCCAGGGTAGGGACGTGTTGTCTGACCTCTAGCCCTCTGCTCAGTCAGGCACGTCTCTCCTTCCTGTTCTCGGGTGGGCTTATCCCACAAGGCCTGACTCAGGCTGTGTCGCATCTGGGGTTTGCTGTGTCGATGACTCCAGTGTCAATCACTTGGGGAAGAGGCGGGTCTTCAGAGAGTAAACTATAACTGAGGGCAAACCCAAGGCAACCAGGGGTTGGCCGTTCTTCTCTTCCCTGTGCCTCTTGCCCTCGGAACTGGTCTTCTGAAGCTAGAGGTGCGTGAGGATAATAATTATAAAGTAGCAGCTAACATTTGAGATTCACCTTGTGCCAGGGCCTGCCTTGAGTGCTTTACACGTATTCATTTAATCCTCACAACAACCTTAGTAGGCACTATTATTCTCCCCATCATACAGATGAAGAAACAGGGACCCAGAGAGGTTAAGATACTTGCCTGAGGTCACACCACTCGGGAGTCGTGACGCTCCGCATGTTGAAGACTACAGGCCGGGATGCCTCATTGGTCCAAAACAGGTCCATATGGACGAGTAGGGGCTCACGTAGGGTAAGACCCAGTGAAAACTTGCCTAAACCATCAAGGGGATTTATTGGCTCACAAAATTGAGACATTTAGGGGGAGTACTGGCTTTGGGGCCAGCTGGGGCCAAGGCTCAAATGCTGCCCTCAGAAAGCACACACTCACTGTCTTTCAGCCCTTTCCTGTGCTGCTTTCATTCTCAGGGCGACTCCTCCCCACGTGGAGGGAAAGATGGCCGCAGGCCCCCATTTGAGCAACTCTGGATGCTCCAGCAGAATTCTTTCCCACCAGTTCCCACAGAAACTTCAGGGCTGACTCTCATTGGGCCACTAAGGGCCACGTGCGCATCCCTGAACCAATTGGGGTAGCCAGGAGGTGGGATCATGGTGATTGGATAAGACTGGGTCACATGGCCACCCTGGGCTAGGTTCCCCACCCCAATTAAGGCCTGGGGAGGGAGGTCGACCCCTATGGGAAGAAGAGGGAAACAGAACTGGATAGAGAAGGTCAATGGATGTTTAATTCAAGGCTTTGGAGGAAACATGTATTCTTTACTCAGAGGAGCGAGAGAGGGAAGTTGGACTTGGCCTTTAGGATCTGCAGTCCATCCTTGGCCCCACCACGGACCTCTGTGACACTTGTTGCCTTGGCATAGACTGGAACTTTGACCTGAGCCTTCTCTGCCTACCTTCCCAAACCTATCCCTTCTTCATCCCACCTCCTTGCCTACTGACAGCCTTCACATTGCCTGGGGGCACGTGGGCCCTGTTGCCAACTGCTGGCCCCCTGCTTGGCCTATTGTTCCAGTTCCCTAGTTGCCCTGCTCCCACCTCCAGCCTGGTCTTTTCCAATCCATGTTATTCGTTGGCAACACGATCCCTAGTCCAGCAGAGCCTTGGCTCAGAAGCCTCCAGCCACTCCTTTGTGTCAAAAAAGAAAACAAGCTGCTTAGCCCTGGTATTCCTCTGGTGTCCTAGGAGATCCCCTGACCTCTGCCCATTGGAATGTCTGTATCCCCTAATTCCAAATTGTGGTCGGCACCATAATGCAGTGGGGCTCACTTACCTGCCTGGGGGTTAAGGGTGAAGTTTGAGTCATTGCTGTCCAGGACCCAGCACAGCTCAACCAATGCCTGCAAAGCCCACGTTTCTAGCTCCTGGGCATGACTGCTCCTCGAGGAAGGGAGGTGGGAGAGGAAATTAGGCTGCTTCAGTGAGAGACACAGAGGAAGTTACGTGGAAAAAACTGAGAAACAGTGACCTAGGCGGGTGGAGACATGGGAAGTGGGGGAAAGGGCAGGAGAGACGAGGGAGGGACGCCAACCCAGAGAGCGAGAGCTGGGAACAGACACACAGTGGGGACAGAAAGGAAGCGCGGGAACGTGTGCCAGCTCAGGCATTTTTTTTCCTTAAGCAAACAAGGCCTGTATGATTTGTGTTTTGTCAAGCTGAACTTTCCATATCAGGAGTTTATTTAGCTGAGCAACCAGTTCTGTTAAAAACACTGGAACATGTTAGAAAGGAATGGGTAGGGAGGAGAGCCAGACAGAAAAAACAGGAGAGAGCATCTGCCTGCAGGCCAGGCCAGGCGCAATGCAGCTTGGCCCAGACCGCTGACTAGACACCCCCACCCCTGCCAGCTCCCTTTAGGGGCTGAGCCAGGGCCGGGTGAGGCTGGACAGAGGTGGGGAAGTCAACTTGGGGAAAGGGTCTGGGCTGAGAGGGACAGGGTCCTGGGAAAGGTCTGGTTCTAGCCCCACCATGGAAGTCACTAGAGGCCGTTAGGACAAGTCAAGCCAAGGTTGCAGTCCACTCATGCACTAATGCCCCTGAGTCCCTACCACAAGCCAGAGCCTTCTCAGACAGGGAAGCCGAAAACATGTCCTTGCTGGAACTCAGGCCTCAGGATAGAGGGATCAGGTGTGGCTTTTTTTTTTTTTTTTTGAGATAGTGTCTTACTCTGTTGTCCAGGCTAGAGCACAGTGGTGTGATCTCAGCTCATTGCCACCTCTGCCTCCCAGGTTCAAGTGATTCTTCTGCCCCTGCCTCCCAAATAGCTGGGATTACAGGTGCATGCCACCATGCCTGGCTAATTTTTGTATTTTTAGTAGAGACAGGGTTTTGCCATGTTGGCCAGGCTGGTCTCGAACTCCTGACCTCACCTGATCCGCTCTTCTTGTAATCAAAGTGCAGGGATTACAGGCACGAGCCACTGTGCCTGGCCTCAAGTGTGGCTTTTAACCTGGGGTCCTGACCGGGCATGAGAGCCCCACAAGGGACTGTCCTGCTGCTTCCTCGCCTGCACAAGGTGGCTGACAATACTTGCCCACAGAAAGGAGCAACTAGTGGCTTGCCTGGCATCCAGTTGGTGCTTAATAATGGCAGCTGTCATGACTGTGGAAGGCAACAATTCCTGTGGGCAAGGAACTCATTGTCTGTGCAGGAGAGGCTGGAGCAGCCGGCAAGGGACAGCATCACCATCAATCTGACTTGACTCCTATTTACAACGCAACAAAACCACAAGGTATTCAGGATTTGAAATTTTTATTTTCTGAAATGAAACCATTGTACATTGTACAAACCATATCTACTGATGGAATAAATAAGTGAAAAATTATACTGCTGTACAACACACCAAAAAAAAAATCTTGGGGGGAAAAATCAGTTAACGGTGAAAAAAGGTCTTTACGCCTCTAACCAGGTCCTTGGCGATAACGAACATTCCAAACCATGACACCGTTTGCTAATGGGAGGTCACCGCCCTAGAGGAATCGGTCCACAGCCTTCCGGGTTGTGGGTGTAAGTGCCAGCACTTGTGGAATGTGTAGCCGCAGCTTCCCCGACTTCAAGTTTTGAGGGGAATTAGGTTTGCCCTGGGAGCCCTTGAGGCCACGGGGCCTGATGTCCACGGAAGGCTTTTGCTGGGGGATCCCCCGCCCCTGGCTCGAAGCTGAAAGGTCTTAGATTCTGTGGTGGGGGGAGGGCGAGGGGTGCAGGGTGGGTGGGGGGCAGCGGCTCGGAGGAGCGGCTGCGCCAGGGAAGGAAGCACATGGGATTTTTGCAGTCTCGTCATTCTGCGTGGAAGGCCTTCTTGGCCAGCTTGGAGTGCAGGGCTGCTGGCGCTTTGCCTGGCATGGCCGTGGCGGGGCCCAGCTGGTCCCGATCGCCGGCCCATTCCTACCTTCAGGCACTTCAGAGAAAAACTAGTGACAGCCTTGGGACGGTGGACGTCGTCTGAGTCCTCACCTGCGCCAACTCCCCTTGCCTGTCCAGAGAGGCCGCGGCGAGCGGCAGGGCCACCTACGCCTGTTTCTGTGGATGTGTCTGTTTCATTCTCCTTCAGCTGTCTTGGTTGTAGCCTCTCGTTTCCCAAAAAAGAAAAGGAAATAAATATCCAAATTCATCTCTCACCAAGATGGAGTTTCGCTGCAAAGAAAAAAGTGACTCTACGGGATCTGGAGGTCACGCCGCCTTGAGATGCGTGGAGAGGAACCGCATCAGGTACGCAGTTCTCAACAAAACTGACTGCCTATGGGGCAAAAGTGATAAGTACACGAATTTTTTTTTTTTAAGACAGAAACCTTTCGGCATTGCTAACTTCAACATTAAGATTTTCAGTTGTTTTTTTTTTTTTTCCCTTATTTCAGGAGACATTTTGCATGAGGTATTTGAAATTCAGGAACATTTTGATTCTTCTTGAAGTGTAGGAAATAGACAGGATCCCTTAAAAAAAATAAGAGCCTCACCCTCAGAAACTCTTAGAAAATGGAATCCAGCAGACACTTCCCGTGATGGTCAGGAGAAAGATCCACACAGCAAAGGTGGTACCTGAATATGCACCAATTAGCCCCAGAAAACAAAACCCGCGACCCCCACCCCCCCCCCCTCCCAGTAACACACAACTCAAAGGGAGTCAGAACTCCAGTGCAGTAAAGAAAGCTTAGGAAAAGGTTTAAGGTCTGAGGAGTCCATATATTCATTAAGAGCAAACCAGGCCTCAGAACCAAACGATTAGGCAGTTCGTCCTCAGGGTGTCCCGTTCAGTGAGAGGAAGCCGTGGCAGCGCAGGTGCGGGATGGGAGGGAGGGGAGAGTGCATCTCTCCTTCCTGGAGGGTGTGCAAATCTTTCCAATTCCTTGACGTCTTGTGTGTGGCCTTCAAGGCCCAGCCATCAAGGCCCGCTGCCCAGTGGGGACTGACGGCACGTTCTGGGGATGAGACATGGTCCAGCTGTTGGCTCTGAGAGTCAGAACAGCCTACGAATGGGAAAGCACATGGATTCTGACTGCTGCGATTCTGCCTCTCGGGGTGTAGGCTGGGGCATCGGGGGAGGCGAAGGGCAGCAGGTGACTGTGGATTTGAAATCCAAGTGACGTCCTATGAGAGAAAGTTCAGCACCAGCTAATCCTGCCGCCATCTCCCAGCTTCCCCGGCGCACTCAGTGCCTTCAGGAGACAGCCTGCAGTCAGCCAGAGAAGCCATTTTGTATTCAGAGGTCTGGGAGAAAGCAGTGATGGGGGTGGTGGTGGGGGTGGGGGCAAGAGAGAGGAAGTGCCAGAAAATTCCAAGGGCTTTGCATGTCCTTCTAGGCCATGGTGGGCTTGGAGACGCCCAGCCCTAAAGGCCCCAAGGAATGGAGGGCACAGCGAGCGCCCAGCCTGGACCAAGGAGCCGAGCCCTTGGGGACTATGCCCGGCACCTGCGCGTCCTTGGGCCCTGGTGCCTGATGCTTGGGGCGTGCGTAAGGGTCCCATGCACCTGAAAACCAGGTGGGCTATGGAGCTCCCCTCGTCCGCCCTGCCTGCTCCGATCAAGTCCTGGGGCAGGGAGGAGAGCATTGAGAAGGATGGCAACTGCCGCCCGAACCAAACCACGAGGGCACTTTGCAGAGGGGAGATGCAAAAGCCACCAGGATACATGCCAGAGGTCACCTCAAGGGCACAAGGCACAAAAAAAGAAAGCGGAAGGAATCGGTTGAACAGTGAAAAGCCCCGCTGGAAAGCATTCCTGATCGGTACTACCCTCCAATAGCTTATATCATTACATAGAGAAGTGGGAAAAAAATACAGCAGCAACACAAATGGAATCTTGGCTTCCGAGACAGTGTGCAGACACTCCTGAGCTGCCGGCCCCGTCTGCCTCCCCAAGGACAGTCCCTTAAAGGTTTGAGTGTTTTGCTTCACAGCAGAGAGTTCTTCAGTGTCTGAGAAGTTCCGCCGTTCTGGGTCTTCTTGGATTTGCACTTGGTAAACTTGAAACGTTAGTAGTTCTGTTTGCACCCAAGAGGAATCGCTCGGGCAAAGTTGCTCTAGAATTAATTGCTGATGTACCTTCCATGAAACATGGATCGGAGGCTTTCAAGCATCGTCTACATCTCTTCGGAGTTTTGTTGAGAGGCCTCTAGTTTCATCTTTTTAGAGGGTGGCACTCCTTCCAGATCCTTGGGGAGAGAAGAAAAGGGGAACACAGGTTAATTTGCCAGGAGAGCAAGTGAGGCCAAGAGTGCGGCCAAAGGTCAGCCCAGGAAGGAACCGAGGGAGGGCAGCTTTGTGGTTCAGACCAGCAGTTCTGGACCCGAGGCCCAAGCGTGGACTCCAGAGGGTTCGAGAACCTATGGAGACCCTCACACCTGAACTCCTCCTGGAGCTAGGGAGCCCAGTGTCCCCTGGCCCCTGCCTGGCCCTACCACATGCCAATGGCTGGTATCCCAGGAGCATTTCCTACACTGCTGCCTGGGACTCCAGGCCCTTCTACTCATTCAGACTGGACAAGTTCCTGTCATCAATCTTCCCATCTGTGATTAATTGCTAGGGTGATTATAGTTTCAAGTTCACCTTTCTAAGTTCTTTTGTTGTTGTTGAGATGGAGTCTCGCTCAGTCACCCAAGCTGCAGTGCTGTGGCGTGCTATTGGCTCACTGTAACCTCTGCCTACTGGGTTCAAGTGACTTTCCTTCCTCAGCCTCCCAAGAAGTTGGGATTAGAGGTATGCACCACCACACCTGGCTAATGTTTTGTAGTTTTAGTAGAGACGGGGTTTCACCATGTTGGCCAGACTGGTCTCAAATGCCTGGCCTCAGGTGATCTGCCAGCCTCAGCCTCCCGGAGTGCTGGGATTTACAGGTGTGCTATTTTTTTTTTTTTTGTATTTTTGGTAGAGACAGGGTTTCACCATGTCTCCATGTTTCGTCATGTTGGCCAGGCTTGTTTCGAACTCCTGACCTCAGGTGATCTGCTGGCCTTGGCCTCCCAAAGTGCTGGGATTCCAGGCATGAGCCACTGCGCCAGCCTTTTCAACTTGTTTTTACACTTTTTTTTTAGAGACAGTCTTGCTTTGCTGCTCAGGCTGGGGTACAGTAGCCATCACAGCTCACTGCAGCCTCAACTTCCTGGGCTCAACGGATCCTCCCGCCTCTGCCTCCTGAGCTGCTGGGACTACACGCATGTGCCACCATGCCCAGCTCATTTTTTTAAAAAGTCTTTTGTAAAGATGAAGTCTTGCTATGTTACCCAGGCTGGTCTCAAACGCCTGGGCTCAAGCAATCCTCCTACCTCAGCCTCCCAAACTGCTGGGATTATAGATGTGAGGCATGGTGCCTAGTAATCTCTCCAAGTTCTAAGGCCGTATCTCAGACGCCCATACCCACTCTGCCACGCAGACCCCTGCTTCTCCAGGGCTGGGCACGATGCCTGGCCTGGACTCCCAGCATCTGCTGGGTATACACACGTGTGTGCGTGTGTTATTCTGGGGGAAAGGGTCTATAGTTGTCACTGAATTCCCAAGAAACCCAGGACCCCAGGAAAGGTTTAACACTCACTCATCCATCACACATCATCTTGGCATCTCAAACCTAACCTGTCACCTGAGACCAAACTCCTGGCCACAGCCATCCTAACTGGCGCTCCCCATAAGCCTGGGAGAAAGCCCCAGGCCTGGACAGCCCCCTGAAGCCCCTCCCAACCTGCACCCGCCCCCCTCCCCCGGCCCCCGGCCCCCGGCCCCCGGCCCCCGGCCTGGCTGATGTCCCAGCCTCCTTGTAGCCAATGGCATGGCCCCAGCAACCTTCCTCCGACAGAAACCACACGCAAAATACAAAGCACTCCACCACTTTGCTACTGACTTCTGAACAAACCCAGCTCCTCGCCAGGACCGAGAAGGCCCTAGTGAGCAGCCTGGCCCACTTCTTCCTGCATCTGGCCATCGTCTTCCTTCCCCACCAGGTTCTCACCTCCCTGGCCACCCTGGCCTCTCTTTTGTTCTTCAAGCTGGCTCCTGTCTTGAGGTCTGTGCACCTTGGTCTGCCCCTGCCTGGAGAGCCCGCCTTCCCAGCCCTGGGCACTCCTTCGTGTCCGGCACTGCTGGCGCCAGCTACAGCACCCTCTACCCACGGCCTGTTCTGCTTTCTTTTTTTTGAGATGGAGTCTTGCTCTTGTAGCCCAGGCTGGAGTGCAATGGCGCGATCTCGGCTCACCACAACCTCCGCCTCCCAGGTTCAAACGATTCTCCTGCCTCAGCCTCCTGAGTAGCTGGGATTACAGGCACCTGCCACCACGCCTGGCTAATTTTGGTATTTTTAGTAAAGATGGGGTTTTTCTATGTTGGCCAGGCTGGTCTTGGACTCCTGACCTCGTGATCTGACATCGGTACTGGCTTGAGCCACTGCGCCTGGCCCCTGTTCTGCTTTTTCATATCACCCTGTTCCACCCTCTTATGGCACTTAGTGGGACTCTGTGACTTGCTGCTGTCTGCTTATCCTGGCCCTACTGTCAGCCCCATCATGGCAGCGAGGGACTAGGTACAGCCCCTGCTCCACAGTGGGTGCTCAGAGATAAATGTTGCAGGGGAGTAGGACGTGCGATGGACTCGCAGATATGGTTAGATATGGTTAGGTAAGCCCCTTCTGGGGGACGCTGGGAGCAGGGACTGCAGGGAGTCAGGAAAGCTGCCTGGTTGTACTCTCCTTTTTTCTGTATGTATGTATATATGTATATATTTAGAGACAGAGTCTCGCTCTGTTGCCGGCTTGAATGCTGTGGTGTGATCTCGGCTCACTGCAACTTCCACCTCCTGGGTTCAAGCGATCTTCCTGCCTGAGCCTCCCGAGTAGCTGGGAATACAGGTGCACGCCACCACATCCAGCTAATTTTTGTATTTTCAGTAGAGATGGGGTTTCACTATGTTGGCCAGGATGGTCTCGATCTCCTGACCTTGTGACCCAACCACCTGGGCCTCCCAAAGTACTGGGATTACAGGCGTGAGCCACCACGCCCAGCCCTGTATTTATTTTTTTGAAACAGGGTCTTACTCTGTCACCCAGGCTGGAGTGCAGTGGTATGATCATAGCTCACTGCAGCCTTAACTCTCAGGCTCAAGTGATCCTCCCACCTCAGCTTGCAGAGTAGCTGGGACTATAGGCATGCACCACCATGCCTGGCTAATTTTCTTTCTTTTTTTGGAGAAATGGGGGACTTGCTATGTTGCCCAGGCTGGCCTCGAACTCTTGGCCTCAACTGATCCACCTGCCTCAGCCTCCCAAAGTGCTAGGCTTACAAATGCGAGCCACTGCACCTGGCCAAAAATGTATTGCTTAAAACGTCAGGCTGTCTGCTTTACTGGAATACATCTTCCATCTCACTCACATTCCTAGCTCCATAGGACAGTATGTGTGTCTGTGTGCCTGTGAAAATGATGGAAAAGGCCCAATTTCAGGTCTGGGTCTCCTGGAAGCAAGAGTGGCGGTAGTGGGGGCGATGTGAGATTGGGGGACTCCTGGCATTTCCAGGCACTGTGGGGGAGCACTGGATACTCTCAGGGTGTGGATCAAAGTTTCAAGCTGAGCTTTTCTCCACTGAGCTCAAGAGACCCAGAGGTCCCAGCCGACAGCGTTGGTCTTCCTATAAATCGCCAGGCTTTGGCTTCTACTGTCTTTAACCAGATGCACTCACGCTACGCCTGCGGTTCTGCAGCTTGCTCTTCTCACTGCACACGGCAGGAAAGTTTATCATAACCTGGAATGCCCAACCATGCTCCTCTCAACAGCTGCACCCTAGCCTGTCTCATATAAGACCCCAGATTTCTCTTTTTCCTTTTGAGACGAAGTTTCGCTCTTCTTGCCCAGGCTGGAGTGCAGTGGCGTGATCTTGGCTCACTGCAACCTCCGCTACTCGGGTTCAAACCATTCTTCTGCCTCAGCCTCCTGAGTAGCTGGGATTACAGGTGTGCTACACCCGGCTAATTTTGTATTTTTAGTACAGATGGGGTTTCTCCATGTGGGTCAGGCTGGTCTCGAACTCCCAACCTCAGGTGATCCACTTGCCTCAGCCTCCCCAAGTGCTGGCATTATAGGCGTGAGCCACTGTGCCCGGCGACCCCAGATTCCTTTAAGCAACTCCTTTGCACTGAGGCATGTGGAGAGGGTTCCACAGGGTGAGTTCTTAGAAAGGGATCTGCCGATCAAAGGGTTTAAAGATTTTGAAGTGGCCGGGCGTGGTGGCTCACACCTGTGATCCCAGCACTTTGGGAGGCTGAGGTGGGTGGATCATTTGAGGTCAGGATTTGACAGCAGCCTGGCCAACATGATGAAACCCCATCTCTACTAAAAATACAAAAATCAGCTGGGCATAGGGGTAGGCACCTGTAATCCCAGCTACTTGGGAGGCTGAGGCAGGAGAATCGTTTGAACCCAGGAGGTGGAGGTTGCAGTGAACTGAGATCATGCCACTGCACTCCAGCCTGGGTGACAGAGTGAGACTCTGTCTCAAAAAAGAAAAAAAGAGTCTAGAGGATTTTTTGTTTTGTTTTTTTGAGACAGAGCGTCACTGTTATCCCAGCTGGAGTGCAGTGGCACAATTTTGGCTCACTGTAACCTCTGCCTCCCAGATTCAAGTGATTCTCCTGCCTCAGCCTCCTGAGTAGCTGGGACTACAGGCACACACCACCGCGCCTGGCTAATTTTGTATTTTTAATAGAGACAGGGTTTCCCCATGTTGGCCAGGCTGGTCTCAAACTCCTGACCTCAGGTGATCCACCCGCCTTGGCCCCCCAAAGTGCTGGGGTTACAGGCATGAGCCACTGCTCCTGGCTGAGTCTAGAGGATTTACAGTGAAAAATCCTAATGGTGGTCGTGGCCAATGACACTTTGGTATCTTCTGTGTCCGCTCCATGCTAAGCGTTTACTCATGTTCTCCCATCGAATCCTCACAGTGGCCCCAAGACAGTTCTGCGATCCCATTTTGGGAGCTGGGATTCAAACTTGGGCCCGACTCTGGGAGGCTTGCTCTTTACCACCGGGCCCACTGTACCTGCGCTGACTCCTTCAGACCAGATTCTAGCACAGTTCTGACCTGGAGAGGGGCCCAAGCCGTGCCAGTGGGGTCAGTGGCACTATTCCACAGGATGCCCCCCGACTTAGGTTTCCAAAGTCTTGTCTTCTCAGCTCTAAAGCTCGCTGATTGGGGTCACTGAGATGAGGCAATGCTTGTGAGCCCGAACAGATGAAATGCGGAAGCTGAGGCTGGGTTCAGGGTCCTTGCTCCTCCTCCGACCCAGAGGCTCCTTGAGGGCAGAGGCCACAAGGCTCATTATCCCTCGGCCCCGGAGCCCAGGGCAGGGCACATCACAGGACTGTGTTCATGGACATCGCCCAGTGGACAAATGACAGTTTCAACAGTCCAACGACAAAACAACAAAACACAACAACGAAACGCCTTTCAACGTACCCCCAACAACCCAACGGGCTCACGGCCGATCTGGCTGCCCCTCTGAGACCTCGAGCGAGGTACCTGAGAGATTGCAGACGTCTCTGTGGCCAGACCTGTGTCTCCAGACTGCTGCCGGTCTACTTTCTCTGAGCTGTTCATCGAATGTTCCATCGAGGACTGTGAGTTCTGCTCATCGGAAGCGTCTGTGGGAAGAGCAAGACAACAGGAGCTGTTTTCAAACACATCAGAGGCAGGGCCAGACGGGCCAAATACCAAAAATACCTTGAACTGGGTAGTTTTGGGGCCAGTGTTCTTTGAAGGCTACAATGAGCTGGGGGCCTGGGGAGTCTCTTGTTGATTTTTCAGTGGCGCTGTTTCCAGCAGCCAGGCCACACACAGGCTCTGGGGTCTGCAAGTCTCTCTTGCACACTTAGCTGCCAGGGACCCTGGGAGGCGAACGGAGGAGGCTGCAGTCTCCGTGCTGTGTGCACCCAGCACCCCCTGGCGGCTGCAGTGCGCACCGACAATCATGGCTGTCAATTCCTCTCTCCCGCAGCCAAGGTGGCTTCGTCCTCCTCCTTTAAAGAGCCTGCCTTCTCCTCCTGGGGAACATCAGAAGTAACTGACCTTTTGTAAACATATCTCTTAATAATATAGATGTTTTTTCGATTGCCAGAGCAATGACTGATCATTGCAGGAAACAGAAAAGTACAGAAAAAAAATAAAGTTAAAAATCATCTGTCACCACCCAGGGACCACCCCACTAATGCTTTAGAGGATTTATTCCCATCTTTGCAGTTTTTTCTCCCTACACGCATACAATTTTTTTCCTCTTCCCAAATGGGGATCACATGGTATTTCGGAGGAGTTTTCTGTGTCTTTTTTTTTTTTTTTTAAGATGGGGTTTCACCATGATGGCCAGGCTGGTCTTGAACTCCTGACCTCAGGTGATCCACCCACCTTGGCCTCCCAAAGTGCTAGGATTACAGGCGTGAGCCACTGCGCCCAGCCAGTTTTTTGTGTCTTTAAAGATTCTTTAAATATCAGAGCTTACAAGATGGTTGCACACCATTCCATCAGGCAATCGCCTGTTGAATGAACCCAGTTATTCGGCTGATTCCTCATGCCTCAGTCTTCCTGCTGCTCCACTCCACGTTTTTTCAGCAGAAGGAAGGGGCAGGCTGGGTGGGGCGGGAGGTAGGTGCAGTTTGGGAGGAGGCAGTGGTTTTTCCTAAAGCTTACTGGGCACGGAGCCAGACACTTATGAAGGGGGCAGCAAAACTCCTACCCAAGGCACCAACACCACATTACCCTGATGTTAAAAAGCACACTAAACTGGCCAGGCACAGTGGCTCATGCCTGTAATCTAGCACTTTGGGAGGCTGAGGTGGGCGGATTGCGAGGTCAGGAGATTGAAACCACCCTGGCCAACATGGTAAAACCCCGTCTCTACTAAAAATACAAAAATTAGCTGGGCGTGGTGGTATGCACCTGTAGTCCCAGCAACTCGGGAAGCTGAGGCAGGAGAAACACCTGAACCTGGGAGGCAGAGGTTGCAGTGAGCTGAGATCGTGTCACTGCACTCCAGCCTGGTGACTGGGCAAGACTCCGTCTCAAAAAAAAAAAAAAAAAAAATGCACACTAAACTAATCCTAAAGACCTAAAAAATGCCTGTGCAACCAAGACTTCCTTGCTGGGTTTCTGAGGCAGAGGAATAACAAAGAGGAAAATAACCCACACTGAAGTTTAAAAGCAAGCAGGCAAGATGGGCACAAGGGGAAACAGTGCAGGGCCTGGGACGATGGGAACAAGGAGAAATAGTGCAGTGCCTGGCAAGATGGGCACAAGGGGAAATAGTGCAGGGCCTGGCAAGATGGGCACAATGGGAAATAGCGCAGGGCCTGGGACGATGGGAACAAGGGGAAACAGTGCAGGGCCTGGGACGGGCCAGGGCACAGAGGTCAGGGAGTGGAACCGCAAGGCCCTCCTTTCCAGCAAGGCTGAGCAGGGTGACACTGTCACTTCTCAGACTAGGAGCCCTGGCCAGGCATGGTGGCTCACGCCTGAAAACCCAGCACTTAGGAAGGCCAAGGCAGGCAGATCACTTGAGGTCAGCAGTTCAAGACCAGCCTGGCAAACGTGGTGAAAACCCGTCTCTACTAAAAATACAATAATTAGACAGGCATGGTGGTGCTTGCCTGTAATCCCAGTTAGTCAGAGGCTGAGGCAGGAGAATCGTTTGAACCCGAAAGGCGAAGGTTGCAGTGAGCTGAGATTGTGCCACTGTACTACAGCCTGGGCGACAGAGTAAGACTCTGTCTCAAAACCAAAACCAAAACCAAATACAGTCCGGGCATGGTAGCTCACAGTTGTAATCCCAGCACTTTGGGAGGCCAAGGTGAGTGGATCACCTGAGGTCAGGCGTTTGAGAACACCCTGGCCAACATGGCCAAACCTCGTCTCTACTAAAAAATTACCAAAATGAGACAGGCATGGTGGTGCGCACCTATAGTCCCAGCTACTCAGGAAACTGAGGAAGGAGAATCACATGAACCCAGGAGGCAGAGGTTGCAGTGAGATGAGATCGTGCCACTGAACTCCAGCCTGGGCGACACAGTGAAACTCTCTCAAAAAAACCAAAACCAAAACAACAACAAAAATGAAAACATCATGCTGAGTGAGAAGTCAGACACAAAAGGCCACAGAGTTTATGATTCCATTTATATGAAAAGTCCACACGCCTCTAATCCCAGCACTTTGGGAGGCCGAGGCGGGCAGATTACAAGGTCAACAGATTGAGATCATTCTGGCCAATATGGTGAAACACTGTTTCTACTAAAAATACAAAAATTAGCTGGGCGTGGTGGTGCGCACCTGTAGTCCCAGCTACTCGGGATGCTGAGGCAGGATAATTGCTTGAACCTGGGAGTCAGAGACTGCAGTAAGCCGAGATTGTACCACTGCACTCCAGCCTGGCAACAGAGCGAGATTCAGTCTAAAAAAACAAAAAAGTCCAGAATAGGCAAATACATGGAGACAGAAAGTTTACTGGTTGCCCAGAGTGGGGACCCAGTGTTGCTGGGGAAGGGAGAAGTAAAGAATGATTGCTGGTGGCTACGAGGTTTCTTTTTGGGGTGATTAAAATGTTTTGGAACCAGACAGAAGTGGTGGTTGCACAGCCTTGTGAGTGTACTCACAGTGAATTATTCATTTACCATGGTTAATTTCATGTGAATTTCATTTCAATAAAAAAAAATTGGCCAGATGTAGTAGCTCACACCTGTAATGCCAACACTTTGGAAGGCCAAGATGGGAAGATCGCTTGAGCTCAGGAGTTTGTGACCAGCCTGGGAAATATAGTGAAATTCCATTTCTAGTTTATTTATTTATTTTTTTAAAGAGAGGGGTCAGGCCAGGCACGGTGGCTGATGCCTATAATTCCAGCACTTTGGGAGACCGAGGTGGGTGAATCACAAGGTCAGAAGTTCGAGGCCAGTCTGACAAACATGGTGAAACCCATCTCTACTAAAAATACAAAAATTAGCTGGGTGTGGTGACGCACGCCTGTAATCCCAGCTACTCAGGAGGTTGAGGCAGGAGAATGGCTTGAACCCAAGAGGCAGAGGTTGCAGTGAGCTGAGATCGTGCCATTGCACTCCAGTCTGTGCGACAGAGTGAGACTCTGTCTCGGAAAAAAAAAAAAAAGAGAGAGAGGCCAGGTGTGGTGGCTTATGCCTGTAATCCCAGCACTTTGAGAGGACAAGGCAGGCAGTTGAGGTCAGGAGTTTGAGACCAGCCTGGCCTACAAAAACCCATCTCTACTAAAAATACAAAAATTAGCCAGGCATGGTGGCGGGTGCCTATAATCTCAGCTACTCAGGTGGCTGAAGCAGGAGAATCATGTGAACCCAGGAGGCAGAGGCTGCAGTGAGCCAAAAATCACCATTGCACTCTAGCCTGGGTGACAGAGTGAGACTTATCTCAAAAAGGAAAGAAGAAAGAAAGAAAGAAAAGAAAGAAAAAGAAAGAAAGAAAGGAAAAGAAATATTAATGTTATACTCTCTTTCATAATACACGTTTGCTTTAACATAAACATTTCAAGTTCTTACTGACCTAGAAAAGTTGCCCATCTGTGGCTTTGCGTCTCTCACCACAGCCCCTTTTCTGTCCGGCACAGCAGGCTCTGCAGAGTGGCGGGGGAGGTGGCGGCCCCGGATGTAGGCTTAGAAATCACGAAGGTGCCCAGTCACCCAGAGACTCACGCTGACCCATGCTGGGCAGAGAGGTGCCCGGCAGAGGCCTCCCCTGAGAGCCAGGCACCAGAGCTTGGTGGGAACTGGCCCTGGAACCCACAGAGCATTCAAGGGCTCAGGGCAGCAGCCGATTCTCTGAGCACCGCGGTACTGGAACTCACCCAGGGGAAATTCTTTTCCTGGGGCCTAAATTTAGTCCAGGGAGCTTGGACGGGAATTATGTCATTCCCTGAACTCACACAGCAGTAAACAAGTTCAAAGCAAGGTCAACAGCTGGTGGCCGACCTGGCCTGTCCCAGCAGACAATGCGCACCCACCTGGGAAGGCCACACGGGTCTATCCCTGTGCCCTTCCCACGGGCGGCTCGGGCATCGGGCAGGTGGGTCCTGGCTGAGCAGTGCAGGACAGCCCTGCAGGCCCAGGGGCCTGGGGTGGCCAGAGAGGACCCTGGTGTGGCTCCCACCTAGGTCCCACCAATTTAGTGTCTTGTGGTGGCAGCGAGAAAGTAGCAACTAACTGGACACGCGAACTCAAAACTGAATTCCTGCTGTGGAGCTCCAATCAGTCTTCTAGAGCAAAGGAGACACAGCCGCCAAACATGGGAGAAACAAGGCCACAGCCAGAAAGAAACCAAGATGGCAAAGAAGCAGAAACGTGGCTGCAGACGAAGCCCATGTCTGTCCTTGGCACCCCTGCAATCGCTCCCCTGATGGAAGGGTGGACGAGGCAACCCTGCGGCTCCCAGATCCTCCTCCTAAGCGCTAGCTCCGGGCTGAGCACTTTGCTGGCATTCTCACCCCCTTCACTCTCAGTGAGGGAGGCAGCTTCTATTCATCCCATTTTATTTTCTTTTGAGACAGGGTCTCACTCTGTCGCCCAGGCTGGAGTGCAGTGGCACGATCATGGCTCACTGAAGCCTCCACCTCCCAGGCTCAAGCGATCCTCCCACCTTAGCCTCCTGACCCTGGTCGTCCCATTTTACAAATAAGGAAGTAGGAGGGTGTGCGGAGGTGATGTTGCCTGCCTGAGGCCACACAGCTTGTGAGTGTCCACCAGGATGTGACCACAGCCCCCATCCCATCCCCTCTGCCGTCTACCTGCAGAACCATCTGCCAGGGAAGCCTGGTGGGCAATGCCGAGATCGAGGGGGCCAGGAGAGGGGATGAGAGGGGATGACACATACTGTACCTGGCGAAGGTTATGGCGAAGCCACTAGGGCACTAGCTCTCAGCAGGGGGTGATTTTACCCCACTCCCACCCTGAGGACATTGGTTAACAAATGGGAATATTTTGGTGGAAGCTGCTCAATGTCCCACAATGCACAGGATGGCCCCCTCAATAAAGAATGATCCGAGACTGGATGCAGTGGCTCATGTCTGTAATCCCAGCACTTTGGGAGGCTGAGGTGGGTGGACCACCTGAGGTCAGGAGTTCAAGACCAGCCTGGGCAACATAGTGAAACCCTGTCTCTACTAAAAATATAAAAATTAGCCAGGTGTGGTGGTGCATGTCTGTAATCCCAACTACTCAGGAGGCCAACGCAGGAGAACCACTTGAACCCGGGAGGCGGAAGTTGCAGTGAGCCCAGATCGCGCCACTGCACCACTCTGGGCTAGGCGACAGAGTGAGACTCTGTCTCAAAAACACAATAAAAAAAAAGGAATGATCCGGCCCCAAATGCCAGGGGTACCGAGCCTGAGAACCCCTGTGCTAGTGGTGTCTTTCTACCCACGACTTCTCGGGAGGAAGGTTAGGCAGAACCTATGCCATTCTGAGTGTGCGCAGCCTCTGACTAAACACTTCCACTTCCAGAGACACAGCCTGCAGAGCCACCTGCACCTGGGCAAAGATGCAGAGAGATGAGGGTACCAGACCCCCCACAGGACCGCATGTACAAAATGAAAGACGGGAACACCTAAGCGACCATCACTTAGGGGCTGTTCAAATAAATGATGGCACAGTCACAGACTTGAACGGGAAGTATTATAGCTGATACGGAGAATGGCATGAACCTGCAATTTCCGCCTACCAGGTTCAGGTGATTCTCCTGTCTCAGCCTCCCAAGTAGCTGGGATTACAGGCATGCACCACCATGCCCAGATATTTTTTTGTATTTTTAATAGCAATGGAATTTCACCATGTTGGCCAGGCTGGTCTCAAACTCCTAACCCCAGGTGATCCACCTGCCTCGGCCTCCCAAAGTGCTAGGATTACAGGTGTGAGCCACCTCACCTGGTCTCTCCAGCATACTTGAAGAGCCACTTGCTCACCCCATTGAGCGAGGAAGGCTTTCCAAATTCCTGTGTTTCCAGCTTTCTTTCCCACACTCCCTGTTTTGTGCTTTGTGGTCCTGCCACGCCACACTTTCTTCCTTTCTTCCTTTTTTTTTGATGGGGTCTTGCTCTGTCATCCAGGCTGGAGTGCAGAGGCACAATCATGTTAACTGCAACCTCCACCTCCCAGGCTCAAGCGATCCTCCCACCTTAGCCTCCCGAGCAGCTGAGACTACAGGTGCATGCCCCGAAGCCCCACTAACTTTTGTGTTTTTTGTAGAGATGGGATTTTGCCATGTTGCCCAGACTAATCTCGAACTCCTGAGCTCAAGTGATCCTCCTGCCTCAGCCTCCCAAGTAGATGGGACCATAGGCATGTACCATCACACCCAGCTAATTTTTAAATTTTTTGCAGAGAAAAGGTTTCACCTTGCTGCTCAGGCTGGTCTTGAACTCCTGAGCTCAAGTGATTCACCCAACTCGGCCTCCCAAAGTGCTGGAATTACAGGCATGAGCCACTATGCCCAGCCAGCCTGCCTCCTTTCTAATACCAGGTCAAGACAGCAACTCCTCCAGGAAGCCTTCCTGGAGGCCCCCCAAATGCCTTTTATACTGCGTCCATCACAGTAGTGACTATGAAACTCAAATGCCCCATCAAGGGCCAGGCAGTACCACAAATGAGTCAAGTGGGCTGTTTGATTCAGACATAGATAAGCTTCACAGATAAAAGGTTAATAAATAGTCTCTTCAAATATGCACTTTTCTTTAAAAAAAGCCTTCTCCAGACTTTTTCTTTTCCACTTTTGACCTCCATTTCTGATAGAGAAATAGCTTCAAGAAACATCTTGGCTGGGTGTAGTGGCTCACATCTACAATCCCAGCACTTGGGAGGCCAAAGCAGGAGGATCACTGGAGCCCAGAAGTTCCAGATCAGCCTGAGCAACACAGCAAGACCCCATCTGTACAAAAAACTACAGAAATTACCAGGGCATGGTGGTACATGTCTACGGTACCAGCTACTTGGGAGGCTGAGGCAGGAGGATCACCTGAGCCCAGCAGTTCAAAGCTACAGTGAGCTGAGATTGTATCACTGCACTCCAGTCTGGGTGACAGAGTGAGATCACATTTCAAACACACAAACAAAAAACAAGAAATAGGCCGGGCGTGGTGGCTCATGCTTGTAACCTCAACACTTTGGGAGGCTGAGGTCAGCGGATCTTGAGGTTAGGAGATTGAGACCATCCTGGCTAACACAGTGAAACGCCATCTCTACTAAAATACAAAAAATTAGCCAGGCATAGTGGCACGCGCCTGTAGTCCCAGCTACTCAGGAGGCTGAGGTAGGAGAACTGCTTGAACCTGGGAGGCGGAGGTTGCAGTGAGCCGAGATCGTGCCACTGCACTCCATCCAGCCTGGACAACAGAGCAAGACTCCATCTCAAAACAAACAAACAAAAAAACCACACACACGAAAACACCAAGAAATATCTTAATTTCCCTTTTAAAATCTACAATAAGAAAAACAACAGCGGCCATGCGTTAATACAGGCCTAGTGCCCTTAGGTCTTGGTTTGGAGTGACAAGAGGGAAGGGTCTCTTCGGCTTTAGCTGGTAACCGCCCCAGGGAAAAGCAGCCCTGGTCTCGTCAAAGCTGACTTTTCAAAAGAAGCTAGAAATCAATCCCATTTTAAGCTCAATTTTCAGATTTTGACATCACATTCAAATTTTAAAAATGATACTGCCAGGTTCTGTATGGCCAGACCCTCACAGCACATGCTGGATAGAGTCTGCAACTCTGCCGGGGAATCCTGGGTTCCAGTGTCTGTCCTCCCTGCTGACCTCCGAGTTCTTGCGGGGCAGGAAGCAGAGTGCAGCTGTGACTGGGGCCCCAGCACCAGCCCAGAGCCTCTGTGCACAGGACCATGGATCAGCTCTGCAACAGGGGATGGCCTTTCTCCTGGAACCACACTGGCTGCTCCTAAGACACACACGCCTCGAGCCATGGGGTCGCCCCACCTGCAGGCTGGCCACATTCGCCACTCCACGCTCCATGCTCGCCAGCTCCTCATGGGTGTCCAAGGCGCTCCAGACCTGGCCTGCCCTCCCCAGATCCGCTCAGCCACTGCCTCTCTCTCCAGGTGCCCAGGGTCACCCTCACCCGCATGTATTGCCCAACACAGGCTCTCACCTCACCTTCAAAATATACCTCCATGTTAGACCATCCGGAATGCTGCTCATTTTCTTAGATGCAATAACGGTGTTTGTAATTCTGTAAGAATCTTTTTTTTTTTTTTTTTTTTTTTAAGCAAGGTCTCACCCTGTGACCCAGGTTGGAGTGGTGTCATCACGGCTCACTGCAGCCTTGACCTCCCAGGCTCAATCCTCCTACTTCAGCCTGGGACTACAGCTGCGGGCCACCACGCCCAGCTCATTTTTGTATTTTTGTAGAAATGAGGTATCATCTTCTTGCCTAGGGTGGTCTCAAACTCCCAGGCTCAAAAGATCCTCCTGCCTCGGCCTCCCAAAGTGCTGAGATTATAAGCATAAGCTACTGTGCCCAGACCAGAATGTCTTTATTTTTAAAAGACACGTGCTGACATGTTTAGGGATGAAAAGTCCTGTGATATGTAACTTACTTTCAAATGGTCCCAGAAAAAATACAGACAAAGCAAAGACACCCAAAAGCCAACAACTACCAAGTTCAGCAGGTGGACATCCAGGACAGTATTATGCTATTCTTTCAATTTTTCTGTAGAGACTCAAAATATAAACACACACATATATATTTTTGTACACAATCACACACACACACTCTCACAATCACTCCACCATCTGTTCTTTTTTTTTTTTTTTTTTGAAAAGAGAGTCTCACTCTGTCGCCCAGACTGGAGTGTAGTGGTGCGATCATGGCTCACTGTAGCCTCCAAGTCCTGGGCTCAAGGGATACTCTGCCTCAGCCTCCTGAGTAGCTGGGACCACATGTACATGCCACCACGCTCAGTTCATTTCTGAAATGTTTTTGTAGAGACGGGGCCTTGCTATGCTGCCCAGGCTGGCCTCAAACTCTTGGCCTCAAGTGATACTCCTGCTTCAGCCTCCCAAAGCATTAGGATTATAGGTGTAAGCCACCATTACTGGCCAATGGTTTGATTTTTATTTATTTACTTGTTTTTGAGACAGGGTCTTATTGTCATCCAGGCTGGAGTGCAGAGGCGTGATCACGGCTCACTGTAGCCTTGACCTCCTGTGCTCAAGTGATCCTCCTACCTCGGCCTCCTGAGTAGCTGGGGTCACAGCTATGTGCCACCACACTTGGCTTTTTTTTTTTTTTTTTTTGTAGAGATGAGGTCTTGCCATGTTGCTCAGGCTGGTCTTGAACTCCTGGGCTCAAGCAGTCCTCACACCCTGGCCTCCTGAAGTGCAGGAATTACAGGCATGAGCCACTGCACCTGACCTAATTTGTGTGTGTGTGTGTGTGTGTGTGTGTGTGAGCAACATGGCTGTCTATTCACCTGGGTGCAGGTGGGCTAAGGCCGAAAAGGGCGTTAGCCTGGCCTAATTTTTTTTTTTTTTGAGACGGAGTCTTGCTCTGTTGCCCAGGCTGGAGTGCAATGGCATGATCTTGGCTCACTGCAACTTCTGCCTCCCAGGTTCAAATGATGCTCCTGTCTCAGCTTCCCGAGTAGCTGGGATTACAGGCACATGCCACCACGCCCGGCTAACTTTTTGTATTTTTAGTAGAGATGGGGTTTCACTGTATTCTCCAGGCTAGTCTCGAACTCCTGAGCTCAGGCAATCCACCCGCCTCGGCCTCCCAAAGTACAAGGATTACAGGTGTGAGCCACTGTGCCCAGCCTTTTCTGATTTTTTAATTGCCCCACAAGACACCGTCTTTACATGGTACGGTACATGTACTCCAGGTGTCACCTCTCTTCACTGTATCTTTGCTGGGGCTGGCACACGGCAGGGCTTCCTTGAACACCTCGCCACAGACTGCCTGAAGGCGGTTACAGGGAGGCCATCAGAGCCCCGCCCCTGGAGGCCACGTACCTTCAGCTCCTGGGTGCTCCTTCCCATCAGCCTGGGCCTCATCTGCCTTGGCTTCAGTGCCATCGCTGGGCACAGCTGAGTTGGGCTCTGGAGCGGGGCTGGAGTTGCTGCTGTTCTCCTGCTTGATGGGGGAGGCATCTGCGATGGAGCTCTGGTTGCTGTTATCGTCTGTCGGGGGTGGGAACAGAACCACAGGATGAAATCCCAGAGCTGCCAAGGACAGGTGGGTTGGGGGGCTCTGCCTCCCTGTCCCTCAATGCCCAGAGCCCCATGGCAGCTCTCCCGGGGAGGGATCTGGTTATCCTTTTTTTTTTTTTTTTTTTTTGAGATGAATCTTGCTCTGTCACCCAGGCTGGAGTGTAGTGGCTCAATCTTGGCTCACTACAACCTCTGCCTCCTGGGTTCAAGCAATTCTCTGGCCTCAGCCTCCCAAGTAGCTGGGATTACAGGCACGCACCAACACACCTGGTTACGCACACGTCTCTTTTAATAGAGATGGGGTTTTACCATGTTGGCCAGGCTGGTCTTGAACTTCTGACCTCAGGTGATCCACCCACCTTGGTCTCCAAAAGTGCTGGAACTATAGCCGTGAGCCACCTCACCTGGCCATCCAGGAGGGGTATGGATATTCCTCCTCCTGGGACCCCTGAGCTGACCACCCCCCCAGGCCCCCCACCCCCTCCAAGCACCACAGCTGTCCCATGTGTCCAGGGGGGCAAAGAATTCTGGCGCTGGCCTGACATTCCCCACACTGAGCCAACTGTACCCTGTGTCTGGAGGCAGCCAGCTGGGGATGGTGGCCTAACATATTTAAAACCTTGGGGGGACATTTGAGGCCTCATTCTGGGTGTAGAAACCAGATGCCTTGTATATCTGGCAGGGAAGCGATACGGAAGACACGGCATGGTCCGTGAGGCGTGATTGCCAAGATGTTCTGTCTGAACG
Organism: Cacajao melanocephalus; assembly: GCA_963573385.1. Taxonomy (NCBI): domain Eukaryota; kingdom Metazoa; phylum Chordata; class Mammalia; order Primates; family Pitheciidae; genus Cacajao; species Cacajao melanocephalus. The sequence goes on from CAUYLG010003488.1 coordinate 26,467, forward strand.
CATCCAGGCTGGAGCCGAGTTCCACTTGATAGGAAATAAAAGGGAGAGAGAGGCAGCCAGGGTGGCACATTCCACGGGACATGTGGCCCCCTCCCTTAAAGTCGGTATCATTTTTATTAAAAAATAAAAAGAGGAGGGGAGATGGTTGTAGAATAAAGAAAGCTAAGAGACTCGACTAAATATGATATATGGAAATTATCTGGATCCTGTTTCAAATGTGCCAGCTTTAACACTTTGGAACTGGGGAATCTGAATATGGTCTGGATTTTAAAAGCTATTAAGGAACTGTTGTTAATTTTGTTAGAAGTCATCATGGGACAATGAGTGTACAGAAATGTCATGTTTTTAGCAACGTATGCTGTGATTTAGGTGCAGACTTGAATGTCATGAGGCAGGGAAATTTACTAGGAAATGCTTCCGTGCAAGCTACATGCTACTGCCAGGACGCCTTGAACTTTTACTTTTTTTTTTTGAGACGGAGTCTCGCTCTGTCACCCAGGCTGGAGTGCAGTGGCGCAATCTGGGCTCGCTGCAACCTCCGCCTCCCGGGTTCAAGCAATTCTCCTGCCTCAGCCTCCCAAGTAGATTACAGGCGCCTGCCACCACACCTGGCTGATTTTTGTATTTTCAGTAGAGATGAGTTTCACCACGTTCCGGGCTGGTCTCAAATTCTTGACCTCAGGTGATCTGCCTGCCTCGGCCTCCCAAAGTACTGGGATTACAGGTGTAAGCCACTGTGCCCAGCCACTAGCAGTGTATTTTAATATGTGAATTATCTTTTAATTAAAACATTCAACACACTGAAAAAATGGATGAGGCAAATATGGCATCGTATTCATGAAAATCAGGGTGGAGGGTATAGGGGAATCGTATTCCTCTCTCTACTCTTCTTGACAACAAAACCCTTCACAATACAAAGAAGAAAGGGAAGGGTAACTGGGCAATGGCATTCACAGTCGGGCTGGGGACAGAGCTGGGGCCCGGGGTGCACCTACCCTTGTCCTGTACCCTGTTCTCAGGCACAGAGAGTCACTCTATTTATTTTTTTGAGATGGAATCTCACTGTCACCCAGGCTGGATTGCAGTAGCATGAGCTCGGCTCACTACAATCTCCACCTCCTGGGTTCAAGCAATTCTCATGCGTCAGCCTCCCAGGTAGCTGGGATTACAGACACACACCACCAGGCCCAGTTAATTTTTGTTATTTTATTATTTTTTTGGTAGGGACAAGGTTTTGCCATGTTGACCAGGCTGCTCTCGAACTGCTGACCTCAGGTGATCTGCCTGCCCCGACCTCCCAAAGTGCTGGGATTACAGGCATGAGCCAGCACGCCCAGCCATTTATGTACTTTTTATTTTAGAGACAGGGTCTTGTTCTGTCACCAGGCTGGAGTACAGCAGCACAATCAGAGCTCAGGGCAGCCTTGAACTCTCAGGTTCAAGCCATCCTCCTACGTCTGCCTCCTGAGTAGCTGGGGCCATAGGCATGTGCTGCCGTCTCTGGCTAATTTTTAAATTTTTTGTAGAGATGGGGTCTCACTATGTTGCCAGGCTGGTCTTGGACCCCTGGGCTCAAGTGATCCTCTTGTCCTGACCTCCCAAAGCACTGAGATCATAGGCCTGAGTCACTATGCCAGACCCAGGAGAGTCATTTTAAACAGCAGAGACCCAAGTGGAGGTTTCAAAGCCGACACAATAGGAAGCAGCTTCTCTGGGCCATGCTGCACCTGGGGCGATGACCACTTTTCTAAGAATGAGAAAGAGACAGAGACACCCCAACACACTAGGGTGCCTGCCACGTGTGAGGCACTGGGCAACAGCATTTGTGGTCACCTCGTTCAATCCTCCCAACAACCCACTGGAGAAGCGCCGTTACCGCCTTCACTTTCCAGAGGGGGAACCGAGGCTGGGAGCAGGACAGCCACTTGCCGGACCCATCTGCCCAGCTCCCAGCCCCATGCCCCTCCTCTACCTCAACCTGCCGAGGAGGGCCAGGCAGTCAGGCAGCCCCACCCAGGTAACCTGGACCTGAGTTTAACTGGACTCTGGGGTGCTCGTTACACAAAAGCATCCTCTTGTGAATTTTAGAACTTAAAAAGGATGTGTGCTCCCCGATTTCTCCTCCGAGAAAATGTGAACTACCTTCCTACAGCCAGCACGCAGGCAAGACGCTGGCCCCATAGGCTCCTGAGGTTGTGTTAATTAACGACAATAAGCACTAATGTTTAACGTCTGGGCCTAGGCTGGTAGCCTGGTAACAGCGTGACCCCGATACCTGGGCTAACTCCAGCTGAGTCTTGTGGACTAAAGGGCCCAGGGCACCACCCTCTCCCTTCATCTCCTGCTGTACACATCCTCCCACTTGAAGCCTTCCAGAAAACTCGGCCGGCCCACACCTTTCCCTGACCTTCCCAGTCACATGCTCTGCTGTCTGACTTGGTTTTGGCTGCACATGCACTAAAATGGAAATGAGAAAGCGGACAGGGCTCCCACGTTGGGGACCTGGTTTGTTCAGCATTCTAGATTTTTCTGGAGAGTTTGTCCAGGCCACAAACCTGGATTTTTTTTTTTTTTTGATTCACATCCTTGCTCTCTCGCCCAGGATTGGAGTGCAGTGGTGCGATCGGCTCCCTGCAACCTCCTCCTTCCAGGTTCAGGCAATTCTGCCTCAGCCTCCCAAGTAGCTGAGATTACAGGTGTGCGCCACCACGCCCAGCTAATTTTTGTATTTTTAGTAGAGACGGGGTTTCACCATGTTGGCCAGGCTGGTCTTGAACTCTTAACCTCATGATCCACCTGCCTCGACCTCCCAAAATGCTGGGATTACAGGCGTGAGCCACCTCGCCCAGCCAATGTATCTCTGTTTTAAGATATAGGGTCTTGCTCTGTTGCCCAAACTGCAATGCAGTGGTGCAATTACTGTTCACTGCAGCCTCCAACTCCCAGGTTCAAGCGATCCTCCCACCTCAGCCTTCAGAATAGCTGTGACTATAGGTGCGCATCACCGCACCCAGCTAACTTAAACGTATTATTTTTTTTTTTGTAGAAATGAGGTCTCCCTATGTTGCCCAGGTTGGTCTCAAACTCTAGGACTCAAAGGATCCTCCCAACTGAGCCTCCCAAAATGCTGGGATTACAGGCATGAGCCACTGCCACTGTGCTTTTCTAAAGCCTGTTCAGACACCTGCAGCCCTCCTGCCATTGGAACTGGTGACTGTGTTTTCCAGACAGGTGGATTCGGCACGTGGGGAAGTTTGCTGGTCTTCCTTCCCCAGAACAAGACAGCACTGGGTCTGGGGAGATCAGAAACTCCAGCAAACCAATATTCCTTCCCAGTTCCTTCTTTAGTTGTTTATCTGCTACCACCTGGCTGTACCAAAGGTTTCAATGGTCATAAGTACAAAGACATTGAAATTAGGGTCAAGAGAGAGAAAAAGGCAGGGGTTGAAGGCTCTTGTCCTAGCGGGCCAGCCAGGGGACAAAGAGGCGGTGGTTGAGCCAGGTGGGCCTGGAGGTGCCACACTCGTCATAAGGGAAGGCGGCTCTGGCTTCAAGCAGCCCCGGCCTCGAGGGAGCACACGGCAACAGGGCTGTTAGATCTGATTTCTCAAGGGATGGCAGGATGCAGGTTTCCTGACTTCCAAACATGGGAAGCCAACTCAATTTTTATGAAGCTTTGGGGATGGGCGCGGTGGCTCCCACCTGTAATCGTAGCACTTTGGGAGGCCGAGGTGGGCAGATTGCCTGAGCTCAGGAGTTGGGAGACCAGCCCGGGTAACATGGTGAAACCTCATCTCTGCTAAATACAAAATACAAAAATACATCTCTAAAATACAAAAAAATCAGCTGAGCATGGTAGCACACACCTGTTGTCCCAGCTACTCAGGAGGCTGAGGCAGAAGAATCGCTTGAACTCAGAAGGCAGAGGTTGCAGTCAGCTGAGATCACACCACTGCACTCCAGCTTGGGAGACAGGAGTGAGACTCTGCCTCAAAAAAAAGAAAAAGAAGGACCTTTAGGTTTGAATCTCTGAGGGCGTTTTCCTTCGACGGATGGAGACAAGCAGGAGGGACCCTCGGGGGACACCGGGGACTGGCTTGGAACATTCTGTGTTTTGACTGGGTAGTTTCACAGGTGTGTGCAGTTTGAGAACATTTCATGGAGGCTTACACGTGTTTGCACCTTTCCTCTCAAATAAAAAGGTCAAAACAGAAACCGACACCAGCAACGGGAAACAGTGGCAGAAGCACCAGCCTGGAATCGGTGGGCGGACCTACATTACAACTTGTTTGGCTTTTTTGCCTTTTGAAGAGATGGGATCTCACGGTACTGCCCGGGCTGTGGTGCAGCAGCTATTCTTAGGTACAATCATAGCACACTGCAGCTCTGAACTCCCAGGTTCAGGTGATCCTCCAGCCTCAGCCTCTTGAGTAGCTGGGACTACAGGTGCGTGTTTCCTGTACGTGGCTAAGTTACAACATTTGAAATTAAACGGCAAAGGAAGTTAGGCTGTGGACGTGGAAGGGCAGTTCCCAAGGTCCTGGTGGAATTAACATGAAGTCAGAAAACCAGTTTGGAGGCTGGCCATGGTGCCTCATGCTTGTAGTCCCAGCCCTTTGAGAGGCCATGACGGGTGGATCACTTGAGGCCAGGAGTACGAGACCAGCCTTGCCAACGTAGTGGAACCCCGTCTCTACTAAAATATTAAAAAATTAGCCAGGGATGGTGACGCATGCCTGTAGTTCCAGCTACTCGGGAGGCTGAGGCAGGAGAATTGCTTGAACCCGGGAGGTGGAGCTTGCAGTGAGCCAATATCGCGCCACTGCACTCTAGCCTGGGCAACAGAGAGAGACTCTGTCTCAAAAATAACAAAAACCAAAACAAACAAACAAAAAGAAAGAAATCCAGTTTGGAGATTCTCAGCAGCCAAAGCAAAATGGGAAACACGGCATTTATCTAATTTATATGAGGGGGGAAAGCAACGTACACCCAAACAACCTTCCTGGGTACATGAGGCTGAGAGAAACATCTCCCGTGAGGTTCTCGTCCCCAGATGAGGAGAGGGTCTAATTTCTATGTCTCTGGCTTAGTGTAGGTCTCTTGGCCTGGTACGCTGGGAAAAGAAACTTCCTCTCCTCCGCTGAGTCTTCTCTTTGGCACAGAGGCCTCCGGGCCCTGCCCAGCCCTCCTACCCCTTGCCTGGAATGTGAACGAACCTGCTGGAGAAACAAAAACATGACCGAGTGCTTGGCCAGGGCCCCAGGCCGGGCAGGAGAGGCTGGTAGGCCGTGGGCACTCACCGTGCATGTCCATCATCCCTGGGGAGGAACTGTTCTCCGGAGTGGTCACCTCTGAGCCACACTTCTCGTCCTTGCCTTTTTTCTTATTCTTGTTTTTCTGCAGGGGAAAATGGAGCAGAAACCAAGTCACCAGATTGTGTGTGTGTGCACACATGTGCTCAGAGCCCCTGGGGAGTGGTATGAATATTTTATTCCGTCGAAGCCTCCTGGAGCCCCCAGGCCTCTGAAGGGTTTTCCTGAGCCTGGATTTGAACACATCCCATTAGGGACTGGGCTCTGGGTCCCACCCACGTTGCAATCAAAGGGCTCCGCAGCGGGGAGGGTCTTGAGGTTGGCCCAGCTCTGGCACCCTGGGAAATCAGCCTGCCCGTTTCTAGGGCTGTCAGCAGCAGTGTGGAAACGCCCTGGCTGGCAGGACCTGCCTCCTCTTTAGGGAGAGTATCTGGGGAAGAGGCCACCATGAGCCCAGACCAGGCACAAAGTGATGCCAGGTGAGCCAGGGGTCACTCATTTCCGCCAGCTGCAGGCCTCCTGGGGCAGCCTTTCTCTAAGTGTACTGCCCGACCTCCAGCAGAAATGCACAGGAGGAGTTAAGAGGGAAGACCCCGGGAGGAAGGAGGGAGGATGGGGATGCTTTTTGTGCCATTCCTTTTTTTTTTTTTTTTTTTTTTTTGAGATGGAGTCTCGCTCTGTCTCCTGGCTGAAGTGCAGTGGTGTGACTTTGGCTCCCTGCAACCTCCGCCTCCTAGGTCCAAGCAGTTCTCCTGCCTCAGCTCCCGAGTAGCTGGAATTACAGGTGCATGCCACCACGCCTGGCTAATTTTTGTATTTTTAGTAGAGATGGGGTTTCATCATGTTGGTCAGGCTGGTCTTGAACTCCCGACCTCACGATCCGCTGCCTCGGCCTCCCAAAGTGCTGAGATTACAGGTGTGAGCCACCACACCTGGCCATTCATTTTTTTTTTTTTTTTTTTAACAAAAGGAATAGAATTGTGTTAGAAACAACCTGGGCTCAATGGGAAGAGACTCATTAACTCAATCGTGGTACATTCATTCAATGAAATCTGATGCAACAATTACACGGAATAAGGTGGTTCTTCACAGACTAACATGGGATAATCTGAAAATACTCACAGATTAAAATATGTCAATATCGCCAAGATATATGTAAGAAAAATGCAAGGTGTGTGAGCATCACCACCAGTGGTGAACAAAGGGTGTGTGTGTGTGTGTGTGTGTGTGTATATGTGTATTTACATGCATCTTGGCGAGCGAAGGCTCCCTCTAGAAAGATAAACAAAACCTGGCAACACTGTTTGCCTCCAGGGATGAGAACTGGGGTGGGGATGGGGGTGCATGCAGGGATGAGGCAGATTTATAAAAGACAGGCAGTGAAAGAGTAACATCTGAAGATAAACCAATCCAGACAAACAGAAGAAGGTGGACTGGTGGTTACCAGGGGCAGGCGAGGTGGGTGGGGAATAACTGCTAATGGGTACAAGTTCCTTTTGTAGGGTGATGAAAATGTTCTGGAATTACAGTGATTACGGTTGCACGACTCTGTGAATACACTAACTCAACTGAACACTTTAAAAGAGTGACTTCTGGCCGGGCGCAGTGGCTCATGCCTGTAATTCCAGCACTTTGGGAGGCTGAGGCAGGAGGATGGCTTGAGGCCAGGAGTTTGAGACCAGCCTAAACAACATAGCCAGACCCTGTCTCTATTTAAATAAATAAATAATAAGCAAGCAAGCCAGGTGTGCATGCCTACAGTCCCAGCTACTCAAAGGGCACAGACGGGAGGATTGCTTGAGCCCAGGAGGTTGAGGCCGCAGCGAGCTATGGTCCTGCCACTGCACTCCAGACTGGGCAACAGAGACCCTGTCTCTTTTAAAAAAAAAAAAAAAAAACTGAGTTCTTGGTCGGGCATGGTGGTTCATGGTGAAACCCTGTCTCTATTAAAATACAAAAGACTAGCTGGGCGTGGTGGCGCATGCCTGTAGTCCCAGCTACTCGGGAGGCTGAGGCAGGAGAAACGCTTGAACCCAGGAGGTGGAGGTTGCAGTGAGCCGAGATCGTGCCACTGCACTCCAGCTTAGATGACAGAGTGAGACTCCATCTAAAAAAAAAAAAAAAAAAAAAAAGACTTCTATGATATGCCAATTGTCTTAATTGAAAAACTGTTTAGAATTTGAATTTTGTAACATGTTTTACCTATTTAGTAGGATGAAATTTTCAAGAGTTCCAAAGCAAAAAATGGATATAACCATGTAGATATTGGCTGTTAAAAATGATAAAAAACTATCCCCCTACAAGGCAGACTCCCAGCCTCAACCTTCAGAGACTCAGCTGCTTGGTGTGGGGCCCGGGAATCTGCATCTTCTCAAGGTGCTCGGCCAGGCCCAGACCCATCGCCCTAGAGGGAAAGGGTGGGGGAGCGGCACATGGTGCATCACGGCTCACACATGAAGAGGGAATTTGCATTTCTCGGCACCAACTGCACAGCCGGCTCGGTGCTAAGAATTCTCCGTGGTGATATACTGCTTTTGCTCTGTTGTAGAAACCGAGAGTTGGATGTCACTGCTCCATTCCTCAAAAGAGGGGACATAGGCCCAGGAAGGTGGGGTCACCTGCCCAACACCACAGGTTAATTAGGGCTGAGCTGTCCGACTCCAAATCCAACGGTCCTTTGAAGCCTAGAGCTGCCCCGTCTTTCTGGGTGGCCCACAGCTTACATTTGTTCCTTGATCACATTCCATTTGGCACTTCCCTGATATCTGTTTCATGCTATTCTATAATTATCTTCCCCCAACGAGATTAGAAATTCCTTGAGAGCAGGGACCACATCTTCTCAAATGCAACCGTCGTTTCTACACCTAATGGCGGGCAAGGCGCAGACATGGGCTGGAGCCAGGAGCTGCCTTTGAGGAGCCTGCAGTGCTCTTCCCAGGGAGATGTGGAGAGAGACCAAGTCTCAGTCCTTTTGGGGGAAGCAGCCCTGGTGGTTCCCAGAGCCCAGGCCAGAACCAGAAGGGACAACAAAGGCCCGAGTTCAGGTGTGAGCTTGTGATCAGGGGCGAAGAATGAATGGAGCCACAGCCCTGCCCTGAGACCCAAGACTGAAGATGGGGGAGGGAAACTCAGCCCCTGTCTTTTTGGAGGAAGTTGGACCCCCACTTGCTTTCCCCACACAAAACTTACCAATCATGACCTCACATCAGTGCCAGGAGTGACGGCGGCCATGTAGGTTACTCTGTGCCATCTTCCCGGGTAGGATTGAGTTTTGAGGAAACAGGGAAGGCAGTCCAGGCAGGGGGAACGGCCCAGGCAAAGGCATCTGGGGGAGACTGTTCTTGATTTGGGATGGAAATGAGGGGTCTCTGGAGGTAACTGGCCTGGGAGCCAAGAAGTTGGAGAGCCTTGTCTGCAAAGTTGGGGCAGCTGCCAGCCATCAAGCCCTCCCCAAGAACTAGGACAGTGCCTCGCGCTCCCTCTAGTGGTGGAAGTTGGGATGGTGCCATCCCTCCTGGAGCCCTCCTAGAGACCCCGGCATCCAGGCACCAGGATTTCCTAACCCAGGCGCCCCCTGTCATCAGCAGCGGCAGTCACCAGCAGCTCCTCCAAGCGCAGAGAGAACATGCATTTTGGAGTCAGACAGGCCCGAGCTCCACTCACGGCTCTGACGCTAGCTGTGTGACTCTAGGGAAGTGGCTTCACCTCTCTGAGCCTGTGTCCTCACTTGTATAGAGAAGAGTTAAAAAGATCAACTCCACAGGCTGAGTAGGAAAAATAACTGAGATGCCGCCTGTGAGGGATCAACCTAGGGCCTGGCAGATGGTCACAGGCTCAGGAACAGAATCACAAAGGTGGGGAGAACCTGCCTATCTGTGGGCACCACCACACCTGCCCCGAACCACAGTGCAATACCTGGCGAGGGCGCTCAGCCCAGAAGACACAATTTGCAGGCTGGGCGCGGTGGCTCACTCCTGTAACCCCAGTGCTTTGGGAGGCGCAGGTAGGTGGATCACCTGAGGTCAGGAGTTCGAGACCAGTCTGGCCAACATGGTAAAATCCCGTCTCTACTAAAAATACAAAAATTTAGCCGGGTATGGTGGCAGGTGCCTGTAATCCCAGCTACTTGGGAGGCTGAGGCTAGAGAATCACTTGAACTTAGGAGACAGAGATTGCAGTGAGCTGAGATCACGCCTCTGCACTCCAGCCTGGGCAACAGAGTGAGACTCTGTCTCAAAAAAAAAAAAAAGAAAAAGAAGACACAACTTTCGGATGCCCCCCTACTCTGAGGGCCAGACTCTGGGGCCAGAGTAGGAGAGTGGGGGCGGGTCCAGCAGCTGCCCCAGGTCTAAGCTGGGTCCTTTTACTCCCAGGGGCTCTTGGTCCCAGAGCCCCAGCATGGGTGGCAGTGGACAACCCCCCTCCCTGTGGTGAAGAGAGCACAGATAGACGGCCCACCCCAGGGGACCAGCCCCCCATACTCACGTCATCAACCTTGGGCTCCGTCACAGGGACCCATTTGTAGATTCGTAGAGACGTGTCACCAACGGTCACCCATTTCTTCTCCCTGAGGAGGATGAGGAAGAGCCTGTTCATCACTGGGGGACACAGGCCACGCTCCCTTGGGGCTGAGAGCAGGCTCTAGCTCACACAGATGAGGGCTTGAATCCCAGCTCCACCCTCACTAGCTGGAGCCCCTGGGAGGGCGACATCACCAACTAAGCCTGGCTTCTCCACCCGTGACCCCACAGAGGGTGGTTGCCCTCTCCAGGCTGTTGCCAAAAAGGGTGAGGTGAGGCTGCCATTACAGGGACTCCTATGGGTGGCAGGAGTCAGCCTAGGCTCCTCCTGCGTCACTGCCGATGCCACCCAGCCGGTGAACTGGGCCACCCTTGCCCTTCTGGGCAGCAGAGAGGGCTTCAGGCCAGTGGGTCAATTCCTCCCATGGAGGGTGGAGTCGTCGCCAAGGACACCCCGGGGCTCCTCCTGACCTCCTGGCGATGTGTCTGAGGTCAGTGGAGGCAGGAGCAGGCAGGCCAGGGCTGCCCACACTCTGCCGGAGGAATGCCCTTCGCTGTGGCCAAGGAGAGCCAGGGAGTGGTGACCTCGGCCCAAAAGGAGGGTGCACGGCCTGAATCTGTGGGTGGCAGCCGGGCGGGAGGGGACCTGCACTCCTGGATCAGGGCTCCTAGTGACCCTGTCTGCAAGGTCGCCCAGCTGCATTACAAACGCCTGAAGGACTGAGCCCAGACCCCACTGTGAGAGGCAGGTTTATGGATGAGACTGAGAAACTTACAAGCCACAGAAGGAAATGGGACTGGTTTTCATTCAAGGTAACAATGACCACCCTCTCCTCTACCACCGCCACTCCGCTCCGAGCCACCGTCATCTTCCAATTATTGCTACAGCCAGCCACCTCCTGTCCTTGACCCCCTGCAGTTGTCCCTTACAGCCCCAGAGGCCCAGCGGCCACACCCCTGAGGGGGCTGAGGCTCTGAAGAGCCCCTCAGAAGCCGGGCTAGGATTGGAACCCAGGCTCCGAACTCGCAGCTCTGCCAACTCAGGAGACGTGTGAGGCCACCAAGGAGCCACTGATGGCTCAGCAAGGAGACTGCCGGATTTGATGGCCCCACTAGGGGCTGTCAGGCCAGGCGCATTCCTGGCACAGGCAACATAGCTGCCTGAGTCCTCAGCAATTTTGGTGACAAAAGTTCCCCAGGACCAATAATTCTGTGCGGCAGGAGCGCCTCTGTCCATGAGCTGCCTGGCACCTTTCTTTGGCCTCTCTGCCCAAACTCAGCCTTGGGTCACCCCTTTGTTGTGCACGTGGCCCTCCCATGCTGGTGTGACAGGTTACAGGACTCCCACCCCATAACCACAGGGGTTACAAGATGCCAGAGCACACTCAAAGTCAGACAGCCAAAACCACAGACACCTCACCCCCAAAAACCCTGCTGCTCAGGTCCCACATGTTCCCTGCCAGAGGACACTACGGCCGGCTTTTCTTATTATACCAATGGCTGTCCCTGGTTCCTTCTATGTGCCAAGTACCGTGCCAGCTCTCCTGGCAGGAAATGGCAACTTCCGGCCGGGTGCAGTGGCTCACGCCTGTAATCCCCGCACTTTGGGAGGCCGAGGTGGGTATATCACCTGAGGTTGGGAGATCAAAACCATCCTGGCTAATACGGTGAAACCCCATCTCTACTAAAAAAAATACAAAAAATTAGCCGGGCATGGTGGCGTGTGCCTGTAATCCCAGATACTCAGGAGGCTGAGGCAGGAGAATCATTTCAGCCCAGGAAGTGGAGGTTGCGGTGAGCTGAGATCACGCCATTGCACTCCAGCCTGGGCAACAAGCGTGAAACTCTGTCTCAAAAAAAAAAAAAGGAAATGGCAATTGCCCCATTTGACAGATAAAGAAACTGAGGCACAGGGCAGTGAAGGTGAACTCATCTCCCAGAGCCAGCACTCAGACACTTCCCCCAGCACAGCTGTTGAGCGCAGCCTCTCTGCCCCCCATCCCTGCACCTTTTCACCCAGAAAGGATGTAGGAAAGACGGGTATCTAAGTCTACCACCCAGTCTCCTGCCTCCTGTGGGCAGAGCAGACAAACCACGATGCCCACCTTTCCCCTCCTCCCTTCTGAGCAATCAGAAAGGGTCCAGAAGGGACAGGGTATTCCCGGGAAGAAGCTGGGTTGTTAGAGCAAACAACACAATAGCCATTGTGTGTCCCGGCTATTACATGCCAGGCTCCGCGCCAAGCACTTTACTTATACACCCTCTCCCCCCGGGATTCCCAACAGCCTATGAGAGGGGGATGACTGTCACCCGTTTTACAGATACAGAAACAGGATGCCCAGAGAGGTTACACCACTAACTTGGGGTTTCACAGACAGGAAGTGGCAGAAGAGAATTAGACTCAGGCTCGGACCCCAGACACCACCTCCTGCTGTTCTGTTGCCCATGAAAACCAAGAATCCATTCTAAGGAGCGCTGGGGTAGCAGAAGCTGGAGGAAGAATGACAAATTGCCAGGACCCCATGCAGACTGGCCAAAGCCATTCATTACTCATGAGCCCTGGACCAACTTCCCAGTAAATCAGTCCATTCAAAGTTTGATTGTATTTGGGGGAAAAAAAAAAGTAATTGACTTGTAACACGGAGGACACCTTTCAGGGCAGAAAGTGTGCCGGAGATCTGGGCTTTGCAGCCGCAAATGTGCCAAGATGCAAGTTTGCAGCTGCTTCCCAGAGAGGCTTGAGGCCACTGCAGGCTATGAGCTGAATGCAGCCAGGCTTTTGTGCCTCTTTGCCCCGACTGACGACCTCTTCACCAAGTTCCCGTTATCGTATTTCTAGATGTGGACATTGAGGGAGCTTTGGGACAGAGGCAAGAATGTTAAGAACTCTATCTCTGGGCTGGACCCACACTCAGCCAAGCAGCCACCCAGGAGGGGCCGTGGAGCTCAGGTTTAAGGCACCGAGTGAGTGCCCAGGAGGACATGGGATTTCACAGCCATAGACACATCGGCTGGGCACACGGGTTCAGGGAAGCAGATGAGGTTTCCCACAACTGCCTCCCAAGACCATCAACACAGAACATAGCCCTCCCCAAAAAAGGGCATTGCTCCCCTCCCCCAATGAGGGTATTAAGCTATACTCATCACTTTCTTTTTTTAATTTTTCAATTTTTTTGAGACAGCATCTTGCTCTATGTCCCAGGATGGAGTGCAGTGGCATAATCTCAGCTCACTGCAACCTCTGCTTCCCAGGTTCAAGAGATTGTTCTCCTGCCTCAGCCTCCTGAGTAGCTGGGATTACAGACACCTGCCACCACGCCCTGCTAATTTTTTGTATTTTTAATAGAGATGGGGGTTCACCATGTTGGCCAGACTGACGTCAAACTCCTGACCTCAGGTGATCTGCCTGCCTCAGCCTCCCAAAGTGCTGGGATTACAGGCTTGAGCCACTGTGCCCAGATGATTTTTATTTTTTTGAGATAGGGTCTTTGCTGCCCATGCTGGAGTGTGGTGGTGCGATCACTCATTGCAGCCTCGACCTCCTGGGCTCAAGTGATCTTCCCGCCTCAGCCTCCCCAAATGCTAGGATTACAGGTGTGAGCCACCACACCTGGGCCCCGCTTTATATTTAGGGTGGCAAACAACTGGTCAACAGGCGTGTTTTGTTTGGCCAACACAGTACTTTAACAATTTTGAATTTGCTGCCAAACTTAAAAAAGCAAAACAAAACAAAACAGCTTCCCATAAAAATCCAGACTTCTGGTTACTCTTGAAAACACAATCTGGGCCCACATGCCCCGGGGAGCGGCAGCTTGCCCTAGATGGGCTCTGGCCCCCTCTGATGCCCTGACTCTTGACACCTATAGGCACCAGGTCCAGAAATCACCACAACCCCCAGGCCGCAGCCCAACTTGCTGCAAAGCTGGCCCTGGGGTGCCCCGCGCCTCCTGTCCTGGCAGCCCCGTAACGTCACCCTGACTTCAGCACCGCTCTCTTCCCATCACACCTGGGCTCCTGGAAGCAAAGGCCAAACTGAGGTCCCAGCAATAGGAACACAGCTCCAAATGCTCCTCCCCAGCACGGACTCCTACATAAACTACAAGTATCCACCTCAGATTCTCCAGGCTAAGGCCAATTTCCAATGTTCTCCTGGGTCCAGGTCCAAGGGCTAGCCAACAAGACCATCTTAGGGTTACTCACTGCCCAAGGGGACCCTGCTGACTCCCTCCAGGAAAGCTCTAATCCTGTCTCCCTGCACTCACTCCTCAGGGCTAGTCCCTGCCTGCCTCACCCCAGCTAGGCCCAGGTCTGCTTGACCTGCCATGTGCCCAGTAGGAAGGTCTTCATGATGAAACCTCCGGAGGAGCTGAGGTGAGGGAGGCGTCAGGCCCAAACCTCCACCTCTCCTGGGACAGACGGGAGGTCTTCTGGGTACAGACCCTTCTCAGTACTTACAGCAAGTCGCTGAGGGAACTCTCGGACCAGGCACTGAGGGGTCCCGGGCCTAAGCCTACTTTGTTTTTGTTTTGTTTTGTTTTGAGACGAAGTCTTGCTCTTGTCCCCCAGGCTGGAGTGCAATAGTGTGATCTCGGCTTACAGAAACCTCCACCTCCCAGGTTCAAGCGATTCTCCTGCCTCAGCCTCCTGAATAACTGTTATTATAGGCACCCACCACCACGCCTGGCTAAGTTTTACATTTTTAGTAGAGATGGGGTTTCATCATGTTGGCCAGGCTGGTCTCGAACTCCTGACCGCAGGTGATCTGCCCACCTTGGCCTCCCAAAGTGCTGGGATTATAGGCGTGAGCCACCGCGCCCAGCCTTGTTTTGTTTTTTGAGACAGGGTCTCAATCTGTCACCCAGGCTGCAGTGCAGTGGCATGATCGTAGCTCACTGCAGGCTCGACCTCCTGGGCTCAAGTGACCCTCTGGGCTTAACCTCCCAAGTAGCTGGGATTACAGGTAAGGACCACCATGCCTGTCTAATTTTTTTTTTTTTTTTAATTGAGATGGAGCCTCTCTGTCGCCCAGGATGGAGCGCAGTGGTGCGATCTTGGCTCACTGCAACCTCTGCCTCCCAGGTTCAAGTGATTCTCCTGTCTCAGCCTCCCGAGTAGCTGGGATTACTGGTGTGCACCACTACACCCGGCTAATTTTTTGTATTTTTAGTAGAGACAGGGTTTCACCATGTTGGGCAGGCTGGTCTCAAACTCCTGACCTCAGGTGATCCGCCCACCTTGGCCTCCGAAAGTGCTGGGATTAAGGTGTGAGCCACCACGCCTGGCCTAATTTTTCTTTTCCTTTTTTTTTTTTTTCTTTCTTTTTTTTTAAATTAAGACCTCGGTGGCTCACACCTGTAATCCCAGCACTTTGGGAGGCTGACGCATAAATCACCTGAGTTCAAGACCAGCCTGACCAACATGGAGAAACCCTGTCTCTACTAAAAGTGGAGCCTGTAATCCCAGCTACTCAGGAGGCTGAGGTAAGAAAATCGCTTGAACCCAGGAGGCAGAGGTTGTGGTGAACCGAGATCACTCCATTGCCCTCCAGCCTGGGCAACAAGAGGGAAACTCCGTCTCAAAAAAATGAAAAATAAAAATAAAAAAGAGATAGAGTCTCACTGTGTTCCCCAGGCTGGTCTCGAACTCCTGAGCTCAAGCCATCCTCCCGTCTCAGCCTCCCATAGTGCTGGGATTACAGACATGAGCCGTCACACTGAGCCTCCAAGCCTTCGCTGTAGCCCAAGCCTTTGTCTCCCACCATCTCCTAGGCCCCTTCTCTCCTCCTCCAGCACAGGGCCTCGGAACCCTGGCCCAGTTTCACAAAAGAGGCCCACCATTTTGTTTTCCCTTCTGCCATCTTCTGCTCACTTCACACTGCACCGGCCTGTTTTGCTGAAACACCAGACAGAAGAGAAATGAGAGGAAGGCCACAGCTTTTTCTGGGGGTGGGGGACGCATCAGGGGACGGTGCGTGTCGGGGGTAATTTTAGGGGTCACTAGGGCTGAGGAGAAACCCACCTAAGGCTCACGGGGCCAAATGGTCTGCCAGACACCTCAGCTCCCCTCTGGGTAAAAAAATACAGGATTCCTTGTTAAATTTCCATTTCAGATAAACAGATAATTTTTTAGTATAAGTATATCCCAAATATGGCATGAGGCATACTTATAGGCAAAAACATTTATTTTTAAAACATTATTTCATTGTTTATCTGAAATTCGAATTTAACTGGGTGTGCTGTATTTTTATTTGCCCTGGCAACCCCACCTCCCCACCAGTGGTGAAATGCATGGTTGGTGGCCACGCAATTAATAAACAACCGAAAGTTTCGTGGGCTGAGTCGAAGACCCAATCCAAAGGCACGGAGGTGGCGGGCTATGGCTTCTCAGGGGCCCAAGAAACCTGGGCAGTAAGTCCAAGGCTTTCACTTAGAAGGGGCCCAAAAAAAAAAATCAGCCAAGTTTCTACAAAGTCCACCTTACAATAGGGACAACCCTGAATAACTGCTCCTCCCGCGCCCGTGGCTCGCTGCTCTTGGAGGCGTGATCTCACTGGTCCTCAACAACCCGAGGCGACCCAGAGGCCACGCATAGAGCTCCGGTCACCATGGTTAGAGAAGTGACAATGATACGCCCAAGGTCACGGCAAGGAAGTGAACTGGAAGCCCAACCACGAGATCCCAAAGCCTGAGGTCTTCAGAGGACACGATGTGTTATTTCCCCAAACTCAGGGAGGCGCAGAGGCACAGCCCCCCTCCCTCAGCCCCAACTGCAGGCCTGGTCCCCGTGGGCTCAGTGGGCTGGAAGGCCTCCAGGCTGGCCGCCCTGGGGCCCGCGGGGTGGAAAGCCCCATCTCTCCATCTGCCCTCCCTGCAGAGCAGCTGGCCGCCCTGCGGGAGCAGCTGTCAGGGTGCAGGAGCCTCTGCCCTGCCGGGAACCTGAGGCAGGAAGCCCCACCACGCCTCCCCGAGCAGAGAAAGGCGCTTGCCGGCTGCTTCCCAACCTCCAGGCCACAGACACACCAGTTCTTTCTTTGCACAGGGGCTGAGGCGAGGAGGGGAGCCACTCCAAGGTTCCCACGGGGAATCCCACAGTGGAGGGGGCTGCGGGTTGTTTTCCAGCGTGTGTGTGTTGGCCTGCAGCTGTTTCTGCCATTTTTAAATGGCTCCAGTCGGGCACCGGGCGCCCTGCGCACCAGGGGAGCTCCCGAGACACCGACGACTTGGATCTCAACTTTGGAAAGCCTCCCCTTCTCACGGTTCTGAAAATTCTTTGTCCCACTGGAGCCAAACCCAGCCCACGGCCGGGCATCCGGCCATCGCAGCCAGCCCTTTCCATAGGAGGCCCGGGAGCACGTGGACTTTATTGATTTTCCTCTTGCCTTTTTTGTTGGGTTTGACTCAGAAAGGACAGCTAACTTGTGACACCGCCACACAGGAGGCTCGCCCCCAGTGGCTTTTAGAGACCGAGGCACTACTTGAGAAACGACACCCCTAAACGTAAACATCCCTTGCCACGGGGCCTGCCCGGCTTCCAAGCTCGAAATAAAGGGTCGGGACGAGCCCGCGGGAGCTGACACTCGGGGCCAGCATCGCAGCGGCTACTCTCCCTCCGGGACCCCGGTGAAGGCGTGGGAAAAAAAATAATAAAGTTGAAATCAGGGAGCGGGGAGTTTTCAACAAGTCTGACCCAACCTGGGGATCTGCTTGCGCTTCGGGCCTGGCCCAGGGGCCGATTCCGAGCAGACCCCGACGAGGCCGCGGAGAGGTTCGATCCCCTTAAATGACGACCGGGCCACACCGGGCGGACGCTAACCGGAGACCGAAAACCACGCGCGGCCGCCGCCGAGTCTTCCTCTCCCCCGTGCAGAGAACAAAAACAACGGCTCCCTCCGCAAAACAAACACGAGCTCACGGTGTGGAAAGGCAGCCGCGGCCCAGGACCAACGGCTTCTGGCCAAAAACATCGGCTGGTCGAGCCCTCCGCCCGGGGCGCAGCGCAGAGCGGGGTGGGACGTGGGCGCCCCGCGCCCCTGGCCGCTGGCTCCCGGCGCTCGCCCCCATCTTTCCTGGTCGCCGAGAGCCCTCGCTCCAGGCAGCCCAAAGCGCTAAATTTAAACGGCTCGCGCTCTGCAAACTCCGCAGACTCGAGGGCGCCGGGCCCGGGAGGCGGGAGCGGGCGGCCAGGCGGGCCGGGGCCGACGGAGGGCGGCGGGGCGCGGGCCAGGGCGCGCGGGGAGGAGACAGCGGCGGCGGCCCGCTCCGAGCCTGCACAATGGAGCTCGCGCTCTCCCCGCCGCCGCCGGCATCGCGGCCCCGGCGCGCGGGAAGCCGCTTTCATGTGACTTGCACAAAACGAAATGGCTTCTGGGGCCGGCCCCGAGCCCCCCTCCCGGGAGCCAAGCGCCGCGGCGGGGGCCGCCCGCCGCTCCAACCGCCTGGCCCCGGCGCCCGCCGCCTCCGGGCCGCCGCCGCCGCCGCGCCAGGTGGGCGACAGGAGCGAGCGCACCTGGGCAGCGGCCGCAGCCCCCGCCTGACGCAGGTGACCCGGCTCGCGCACCGCCCGCCCGCCCGCGCGCCCTCGCCAAGTCCCGGGGCCCGCGGCGGGGCCGGGCCGGGGCAGGCGGCCGGGGCGCTGCGCCCCGCGGCTTTCTGGAGCCGCGCTCGGGCTCGGGGAGGCGGCGGGCAGCGGGCGCCTCCGCTTACCATTTGCGCACTTTCTCGATCGCCGCCATGACCCTCTTGATATCATCTTTGGCCCGGCTCCTGGTCTCGGCTCGAACCGACCTGCCCGACATGGTTCCGGCGGGGAGACGGAGGCTGGGGAGCGCGCCCGCCGGGTCCTGCTCGCGCTCCGCGGCGGCCACACTCGCGCCCGCCCGCCGCTCACTCACTGGCGCACAGACACTCGCACTCTCACACGCACACACTCACACACACACACACGCACACACTCTCTCTCTCTCTCTCTCTCACACACACACACACACACACACACACACACACACACACACAAAGCCCGGGGCCGCCGCGCGCCCGGCCCAGTGCGCAAGCGCCGGGCGGCAGCTGCACCGAGCAAGGGGAGCCGCGCCGCCGCCGCCGCCGCCGGCAGTGCGGCCTCCGGGCGCCGCGGCCACCGGGCAGCAGCCCCGGGCCTCCCGCACCCCCAGGGGGGACGCGCCGGACGCTCTCCCAGGGAGGCAGCGAGGGGCGCGCGGCGACCCCCGGCTCCGGGCGCGCAGCGGGGGCGGGTTTGCGGACGTGCGCTCGGACCCTTCCTCGGAGGCCGCAGGTGCCGAGGGGTCCCCGGGAGGCTGCGGGGCGTGGGGGCGCATTTCCCGGGGAGCCGGCTCGGCCGCCCCTGCCCGGCCCCCGGAGCGCGGCGGCGGGTGCGGTCGTGCAAGTTTCTTGCGGGGCTCTTGACTTCTCCGAGTTGAAAGCGCCTGTTCGGGACACGAGGTGCTCTTGGAAAGAGTTGGACATCGCGCTTCTCTGCTGGCCCGCGGCCCTGTTCGAAGGCGAGCTAGGACGTCGCCTGCCCCAGGCCTTGTCCTTTTGGAACACCAGGTTCGTAGGAAGGTGCCTGGGGCCAGGCAGACCTCGAGAGACTCTCGACCATGCGTCCTAAAGAATTTTCTGCTCAGGAAAAGCTCGATGATGATCAGCATCGTAACAGGGACTCTTCCTCCTGCCCCCGCGACCTCAGAAATAAAGCGAGGGGGTCTTCGCTGGGGTTCACCAGAGGACCACGATTTCCTCTTAAGCCACTCCTGACTTCAGTACCAGACTGAGACCAGGCGCTGCTGCTGCCCAAACGACCCTAGTGGGTACAAGAGACTGGTCCCATATAAAAGGAGGACTTTTGAGGCCTCAGAACAGAGCCCCGGCGAGGAATCTGCGATGATCAGGGTAACCTGGGTGCCGCATCTTGGTCTTCAGCTGCAGCGGAACTGGCTGGACCAGAGCTAACGCGTGCTTGAAATGAAGTGGGAGACCGAGAGTGGCCCGAATGTCATGCCCTGGGCCTGCCATTTCACAGCTGCCATTTCACAGCTGGGGAAACTGAGTCCTGGGAATGTTCAAGGTTGCAGCCTTAAGCTGTCGCTACTCTAGACCAGTTTCCCATAAGGGTTTGGTCTTTGGGGAAAACGCTACTGAGGAAATGGAGAGCCTGCAGGCCTTTTCCTAGGCATTTATTCTTACTATTCTGAAACGCAAGCTCCTGATGTGAATAATGACGAAGAGAACAAATACCGGCCGGGCGCAGTGGCTCATGCCTGTAATCCTAGCACTTTGGAAGGCTGAGATGGGCAGATCACCTGCGGTCAGGAGTTCAAGACCAGCCTGGACAACATGGTGAAACCCTGTCTCTACTAAAAATACAAAATTAGGCTGGGTGCAGTGGTTCACGCCTGTAATCATAGCACTTTGGAAGGCTGAGATGGGCAAATCACCTGAGGTCTGGAGTTCGAGACCAGCTTGGCCAACATGCTGAAACCCCATCTCTACTAAAAATACAAAATTAGCCGGGCACGGTGGCAGGCACCTATAATCCCAGCTACTCGGGAGGCTGAGACAGGAGACTCGCTTCAGCCTGGGAGACGGAAGTTGCAGTGAGGAGATCACACCACTGCACTCCAGCCTGGGTGACAGAATGAGACCCTGTCTCAAAAAAAAAAAAAAAAAAGGCCAGGCGCAGTGTTCACACCTGTAATCCCAGCACTTTATGAGGGCCGAGGTGGACAGATCACAAGGTCAGGAGTTCGAGACCAGCCTGGCCAACATGGTGAAACCCTGTCTCTACTGAAAATACAAAAATTATCGGGGCGTGGTGGTGCACACCTGTAATCTCAGCTACTCTGGAGGCTGAAGCAGGAGAATTACTTGAACCTGGGGTTGCAGGGAGCCAAGATCACGCCATTGCTCTCCAGCCTAGGTGACAGAGCAAGACTGCATCTCAAAAAAACAAAACAAAGGAACAAATACAAATACCTCAGAGAATCGTTCTGAGGATTTTCTGGGAAAATATGCAACAGCAGGTCATAAAACAGATCTCACAGAGATATGAGATCAACAGATATGTGCTTTGGGCCACATGGAACTTTTTAAAAATATATCTTAAAATTTAAAATAGGAAAATATCATGTCAGAACTCAAATAATGACTGATGAATGGACAAATATGTCTGTCCACACAATGGAATATTATTCAGCCACAAAAGGGAATGAATATATCCTACAACATGGGTGAACCTTGAAACATGCTGAGTGAAAGAAGCCCGTCACAAAAGGATAAATATTCTATAAATATTTATCTATAAATATTCTCACTTACGTGAGATATCTAATACTAGGTGAATCCATAAAAACAGAAATCAGATTGGTGGTTGCCAGGCGAAGGCGGAGGGGAGAATAGGAGTGACTGCTAACAGGCGTGGGGTTTCCTTTTGGAGTGATAGGAAAGTTCTGGAATGAGATGGTGATGGTTGCAGAACAGTGTGAATGTACTTAATGACACTGAATTGTACAGTTGTAATGGTTACAGTGGTCAATTTTATGTGTGTCTGATCAAAATAAAGAGAAATCTGGGCTGGGCGTGGTGGCTCACACCTGTAATCCCAGCACTTTGGGAGGCCGAAGTGGGTGGATCACCTGAGCTCAGGAGTTTGAGATCAGCCTGGGCAACATGGTGAAACCCCGTCTCTACAAAAAATTCAAAAAGTAGCCAGGAGTGGTTGTGTGCGACTGCATCCCCAGCTACTCAGGAGGCTGAGGGGAAGATGGCTTGGGCCCAGAACGTGGAGGCTGCAGTCAGCCGAGAGCTCACCACTGCACTGCAGCCCGGGCAACAAAGTGCCACCCTGTCTCAAAAAAAAATAAAGAAGGAAGAAAGAAAAGAGAAACAGCAAGAGAGAGGGAGGGAGGGAAGGAGGCAGCCAGAACCATCAGATCTGCAGTGCCATGTGGCACCCATCAGCTAGAGCTGAGGGACCCTGTACCTTTCAGATAGTATTCTCTAGGTCACCAATGCACTCATAGCCACTTTACTCATTTGTGTTGCCTGTCTGGCCCCTAAAGGTATCTGTGATTTTGATCCCCGATAAAACAGTTAAGCTTTCTTCAAACGTCCTTTGTCAATCTAGTATGTCACTTTTAGTAGTTTCCTATTTCCTGCAGGTTTTTTCACACTTCTTTCTTTCAACAAAGCACGGTTGTTTTACCGCCTGTGTCTGATGGTTCTAATATTTGAAGTCTCTGGGTGTCTGCCTCTGCTAGGTCTTCCTCATGGTGTCGTGTCTCCTTGTTATAGGCCTGGTTCTCTGACCATGCTGGACGCTATTTTAAAATTTATTCAGAGGGATAACTTGAGGCCTTCCCCTCGAGATAATTTATATTTGCTTCTGCCAGGCTCCTCAGGTCACTGCTAGTGCAGGATGACCTTCATCCAAGTTCAGGCTTTGTGAGTCCCTGACCACACAGGTGATGCAAATACTAGCCGCACAGTTGTGCAAGACCGGTTGACTTCTTGTAGTCTGAGGGTGGAGTCAGGGATGTGCTGCAGGTGGTTTACAGGCTTCTGCTTCCCAGCTCTGTGTTCAGTGACCTCATGCTGCGAGTTTGGAATCAGCTGTAGTGGGAGTATTTACACCATGGAAATAAGCAAGCAATCTATACGTCAGAACCCTCCTTCCCCAGCCCCAGCCAGAGCTGGTGGTTAAACATTTACCAGCATACCACCAGTGGGTGGAGTCCGACGGGGCCGAAATTATCGTGGGAAAGATCTCCCACTTAGTGTGAGTCGTGGACTTTCATTTTCTGGCCTTTTGACCCATAAAACCGTTCAAGGTCAAGTTCAAATATGCTAGGGCTGGCAAAAGTAAAAGTGGCTTCCTTGCTGGATTACTTTTCAGTGTTCTTTTCCTTCAGTTTTGGACTAATTTTTCACTGTCTTCTTTCTTATAAGTCAGGACATGGTGGCTTCTAGGATATTTCCAGATACTTTTCCTACCATTTTTAGTTGCTTTGAGAGTTAGTCTGAATAATTATTTACCAGAAACTGGAAGTCAAGCTCTCTACAAATGTTTTTTTTGTTGCTGTTGTTTTGTTTTTGTTTTTGTTTTTGGTGACAGAGTCTTGCTCTGTCCCCAAGGCTGGATTGCAGTGGCATGATCTTGGCTCACTGCAACCTTCACCTCCTGGGTTAAAGCGATTCTCCTGCCTCAGCCTCCCGAGTAGCTGGGATTACAGGCACCCACGACCACGCCCAGTTAATTTTTATATTTTTAGTAGAGACAGGGTTTCACCATATTGGCCAGGCTGGTCTCGAACTCCTGACCTCAGGTGATCTGTCTGCCTCGGCCTCCCAAAGTGCTGGGATTATAGGCATGAGCCACCGCATCCAGCCTCTACAAATGTTTGCTATTGTTCTAGTTATGCTAAAAGAGTAAAAGAGAGGCTGGGTGCGGCGGCTCACACTTGTAATCCCAGCACTTTGGGAGGCTGAGGCGGGCAGGCAGATCACCTGAGGTGACCAGCCTGGCCAACATGGCAAAACCCCGTCTCCACTAAAAATACAAAAATGAGCTGGGCATGGTGGCGGGCATCTGTAATCCCAACTACTCAGGAGGCTGAGGCAGGAGAATCGCTTGAACCTGGGAGACGGAGGTTTCGGTGAGCTGAGATCACATCTCTACACTCCAGCCTAACACAGAGTAAAAGAATGATCCCAGGGTCACAGAAGTGAGTGAGTTAGTTATGGCTGTGTCAAATGTCTTAACCTCTCTGTGCCTCATCTGTAAAATGGAGATGAAAATAACTATACCCATTTCATAGGGTTCTTATGAAAATTACACACACTATCTGTCAAGCATGTAGAACAGCATCGGCACACAGTAAGTGGGTCGTGCACCACATAACAACGTTCCAGTCAACAACTGCATATACGACAGTGATCCCAGAAAACTGCAACGGAGCTGGTGACATTGGGTCCATCCTCACGTCATAGCGCAATTACTTTAATTCATTCATTAATTTAGAGATAGGGTCTTGCTCCAGTAATTATTTATTTAGAGACAGGGTCTCACTCTGCCCAGGCTGGAGTGCAGTGGCACCAACCTGGCTCACTGCAGCCTCGACCCAGGCTCAAGTGATCCTCCTGCCTCAGCCTCAGGGTAGCTGGGACCACAGGTGTGTGCCAACATGCCCAGCTATTTTTTTTTTATTTTTATTTTTTGAGACAGGGACTCACTCTGTTGCCCAGGCTGGAGTGCAGTGGCAGGATTATGGCTCACGGCATCGTTTATTTTCTGGGCTTAAGGCATCCTCCCACCTCAGCCTCTTGATGAGACTGGGACTACAGGTGTATGCCACCACGCTTTTTTTATTTCTTTTATTTTCCCTTTTTTTTTTTTTTTTTTTGGTAGAGACAGGGGTCTCACTTTGTTGCCCGGGCTGGTGTCAAACACCTGGGCTCAAATGATCTTCTTACCTCAGCCTCCCAAAGTACTGGGATTACATGTGTGAGCCACCATGCCCAACCAAACTTAATTTAAAAAAAATTTTTTTTTTCAGATGGAGTTTCACTCTTGTTGCCCAGGCTGGAGTACAATGGCATGATCTTGGCTCACTGCAAACTCCGTCTCCCAGGTTGAAGCAATTCTCCTGCCTCGGCCTCCCAAGTAGCTAGGGTTACAGGCACCCACCACCACACCAGCTAATTTTTGTATTTTTAGTAGAGACAGGGTTTCACCATGTTGGCCAGGCTGGTCTCGAACTTCTGACCTCAGGTGATGCACCCGCCTCAGCTTCACAAAGTGCTGGGATTACAGGCGTGAACCACCACACCTGGCTCTAACTTTATTTTTTTTATTTTTTGCATGATGATTTCATTATATCTAACTTTATTTTTAAAACAAATCTAAGTAGAATGTCTGTAAAGTCTATAGTAGTGGATAGTGATGTCCTGGGCCTTCACATTCACTCACCACTCACTGACTCACCCAGACAACTTGTAGTCTGTAAGATCTGTTCACGTAAGTGCCAGTGCAGATGGACCATTTTGTATCTTTTACACTGTATTTTTACTGTACCTTTTCTATGCTTAGAAGTGTTTTGGCCAGGCACAGTGGCTCACGCCTGTAATCCCAGCACTTTGGGAGGCCGAGGAGGGTGGATCACAAGGTCAGGAATTCAAGACCAGCCTGGCCAACATGGTGAAACCTGTCTCTCCTAAAAATACAAAAAAAAAAAAAAAAAAAAAAAATTAGCTGGGTGTGGTCTCACGTACCTGTAATCCCAGATACTCGGGACACTGAGGCAGAAAATTGCTTGAACCTGGGAGGCGAAGTTGCAGTGAGCCAAGATCGTGCCACTGCACTCCAGCCTAGGCGACAGAGCGAGACTCCATCTCAAAAAAAAAGGAAATGTTTAGATACACAAACACTTACCATTGTGTTACAATTGCCTACAGAATGGGGTATAGTACAGTATGAGATTCCCAGGATGTACAGGTGTATGGCCTGGGAGCAGGAGGCTCTGTCACGTAGCTGAGGTATATAGTAGTGACACCTGCTGGGTTTGTGTAAGCACGTTCCATGATGTTTGCACACTCATGAAATTGCCAAGGCGGGGCACCACAACTCACACCCGTAATCCCAGCACTTTGGAGGCCAAAGTGGGAGGACCACTTGAGGCCAGGACTTCAAGCCCGATCTGGGGAACATAGCCAGGCTCAGTCTTTACAAATAAAACAAAACAAAAAAAAAAGTCAGCCAGGTGTGGCAGCGCCCCTGTAGTCCCAGCTACTCAGACAGCTGAGGTGGAAGGATTGCTTAAACCCAGGAGTTCAAGGCAGCAGTGAGCTGTGATCATGTTTAGCCTGAGTGACAGAATGAGACTGTCTCTCAAAAAAAAAAAAAAAGGAAAAAAATCGCCTAACTGCATTTGTCAGGACATATCCTCGTCGTTAAGCGACACATGACTGTATTTGTTAAAGGACCCGTGCATTTGCTCACGTCATCATTATAATCATCAAAATGACTAAACATCAGGACTATGTAATGACCCATGCTAAGGACTGAAGTCAAACTATTCCCCTTTCCTGGCTTTCTAAATTCAACTCTCCATCCACTCCTGCTGCTGTTCCTTTGGGGTGGAGGCTCGTTCACCACTGCAGGGTGGAGGAGGTTTCCATCTCTGGAACAGAGATGTGTAATTGTGAGGTGCGTGCTGGCCCAGCCTGGGTGAGTCTCTGCAGCCTAGCAACTTGCAGTAGCGGCAGCAGCCTGTGGTTTCATAAACAGAGGTGCTCTGGTGTTTAGGGAGCAGGTCACTGGCCAGGCCTAGTAAAGAGGCAAAGCTTTGAGGAAAAAGCTCCAACCACAGAATGAAATACAGTCCCTTCCTCTGACACAGGAACAGAAAGGCTATGAAGCAGAGCACAAAACAGACCATCAAGGCTGCCTCCCTCCTTTTACAGAAAAGAAAACTACAATTCAGTAGCTGCCCAGCCACCTAGCAGAGTTGTGGCCAGAACTCAGCTCTCCTGATTGGGGGTCCTGGGCTTCTCCACTCCACACACATCGTAATGCTGATGGTTTGAAATCAGCTGTAATAGGAATATTTACACTATGGAAATTGGCAAGTGCTATACATCAGGCCCCTCCCCTTTTCCCCACCCAGAGCTGGTTGGTAAGCATTTAACAGCATGCAGCTGGTGGAGTTCAATGAGATCCCAACTTATTATTATTATTACTATTATTATTTCAAGACTGAGTCTCACTTTGTCACTCAGGCTGGGGTGCAGGGGCGTGATCTTGGCTCACTGCAACCTCCACCTCCCGGATTCAAGCATTACTCCCACCTCAGCCTCCTGAATAGTTGGGAATACAGGCATATGCCACAATGCCCGGCTAATTTTTGCATTTTTAGTAGGGAAGGGAGTTCACCATGTTGGCCAGGCTGGTCTCGAACTCCTGGCCTCAAGGAATCCACCCACCTTGGCCTCTCAAAGTGCTGGGATTATAGGCATGAGTCACCTTGACCAGCCGATCTTCTAACACTGAATGATTAAATGCAGAAAGTCTGGATGACCCGTGGCTTGGAGTGAAGTTGGGATCCCTCTAGACACAGGTTCGGTACATTCTTAGGCCAGGGATCTAGAAGCCTCCCCAGATTTCTTCTGCCATATGCTCCTCTTGTGGAGTGATTTCGCCTGCTCAGCCTCTGGACACCCTCCTAGTTCCGGGTGAGCCTTTGTGGGTAGAAGCAGCCCCTCCCCAACCCGCCACAGGAGCTAAAGGGGGCCTGTCTCTCTCTTAACTAGAGGCCCACTTAAGTCCTGGGCATGGGTTCCAACCTTAGGCGTGGACAGTGGATGGTCTAGCCAGTTGATTTTTTTTAAATAATGGTTCTATTAAGATATCATTCACACAGCATAAAATTCACCCTTTTATAGTATATAATTCAGTGGTTTTTAGTATATTCACAGAGTTGTGTAACTGTTACCACAATCAATTTTAGAACATTTCATCATCCATAAAAGAAAGAGCCCGTACCCATCAAATAGTCATTCTCTGTCTCCCCTCCCCACAGCCCCTGGCAACCACGAATCCACTTTCTGTCTCTATGGTTTCACATAAATTGAGTCATACAATATGTGGCCTTTTAGGTCTGGCTGCTTTCACTTAGCCTGTTTTCAAAGATCACCATGTTGTAGCATGTATTAATACATCATTTCTTCTTATAGTTAAATAATATTCCATTGTATAGATATACCACAATTTGCTTTTCCGTTCTTTCTCTGATGGATATTGGGCTGTTTCTACCTTTTGTTTTTCTTTCTTTTTTCTTTTTTTGAGACGGAGTCTTGCTTTGTCACCCAGGCTGAGAGTGCAATCGCGTGATCTGGACTCACAGAAACCTGTGCCTCCCGAGTTCAAGCCATTCTCGTGCCTCAGGCTTCCAAGTAGCTGGGATCACAGGCATAAGCCACCATGCCCAGCTAATTTTTTGTACTTTTAGTAGAGGTGGAGTTTCACCCTGTTGGTCAGGCAGGTCTCGAAGTCCTAATCTCAAGTGATCCACCTACTTTGGCCTCTCAAAGTGCTGGGATGACAGGCATGCACCATTGTGCCCCAGACTTTTTTTTTTTTTTTTTTTCAGATGGAGTCTCAGTCTTGTCACCCAGGCTGGAGTGCAGTGGCGAAATCTGCAACTTCTGCCCCCTGGGTTCAAGTGATTCTCCTGCCTCAGCCTCCTGAGTAGCTGGGATTATAGGAGCCCGCCACCATGCCCAGCTAATTTTTGTACTTTTAGTAGAGATGGGGTTTCATCATGTTGGCCAGGCTGGTCTCAAAAACCTGACCTCAGGTGATCCACTCGCTTTTTTTTTTTTTTTTTTTTTAAGAAATGAGCCTCACTTGCCCAGGCTGGTCCTGAAGTCTCGAACTACTGGGTTCAAGCAGTTCTCCCTTGGCCTCCCAAAGTGCTGGGATCTGTGATCTGTGGCATGAGTCACTGTGCCTGGTCTTACCTTTTGGCTACTATGATTAATGTTGCTATGAACACGGGTGTACATAATGGTCTTTATGTGTGGATGAATATTTTCCCTTCTCTTGGCTACATACCTAGGAAGGGAACTGCTGGGTCATCCAGTAATTCTATGTTTAACATTTTGAGAAACTGCCAAGCTGCTTCCCAAAGCAGCTAGACCACTTTACACTCCCACCGGCAATGTGGCAACTGCTCCACATCCTCGTCAACACTTGTTATTGTCTTTTGAAATTTTTAGCCATCCTAGTGGAGGTGAAGCGGGATCTCACTGTGGGTTTGATTTTGACTTTGGGTTTTGAGGAAGGTAGGGACACTGAGGAAATGACTCACAGCCGAAGTGGCCACTGGAAAGGTTAACAGGACGGAGGATCAAGTGCTCAGGGTGGCAGCACCATTAGGGTGTCCTGGCCTCCTCTGGTTCCCACTCATCTCCAGGGCTTGCTTCTCCAGGATCTCCACTGATTCTATGGGTTGCCTGGTAGCTTTGAAATTAAGTCCTTTCCACTGAAGCTAAGCAGAGTCCATTTCTATTACAGCAAACCAAAGATCATGATTGACACCAAATTCAAGCTGTCCCTCTCTTCTTGTTTTAAGACAGGGTCTCACTCTGCTGCCCAGGCTGAAGTGCGGTGGTGCAAAGCGACTCACTGCACCTCAGCTTCTCCAGACACAAGTGATCCCCCACCTCAGCCTCCTGAGCAGCTGGGACCAAAGTCTCATGCCACCATGCCCAGCTAAATTTTGTATTTTTTTTTTTTTGAGACAGCGTCTTGCTCTGTTACCCAGGCTGGAGTGCAGTGGCATGATCTTGGCTCACTGCAACCTTTGCCTCCTGAGTTCAAGCAATTCTCCTGCCTCAGCTTCCCAAAGTGCTGGGATTACAGGTGTGAGCCATTGCATGTGGCCACCTACCCACTTCCCATATGAAACATTCCAACTCAGACTCGAGAGGAAGAAGCACACGATGGCAGTGGGAAAGGAACACTAGAGGTCATTCAAGATGCCTTGTCTTGAGCCTGCAGCTTCCCCAGGGTTGACTGTACAGACCTTTGGTTCACAGAATGCATCTGGCCCTTGTGCAGCTCCCAGCTTTGGCTCCCTTGGCCCCCTCTGGAACCTGCTCTGCTCTCTACCTGGCCCTCCCTGACCACCTCACAGAAACCCGGTCCCCTCTGGGGATGCCCTCTCGAAGGGGCCGGGTTTCTCCCTCCTGGCTCTGAGCACAGTTTGCAAGGCTACGGTAATGTATTTATTTACCATGAGCCCTGTAAAGCCCACAGCCACTCTCTGGTTCACCCCGAATAGGCAGCCTTCACGCAGCGCCCAGCGCGCAGTCAGCGTTTGCTGAATTCATGAGTAGGTAAATAAATGAAGTCCATCTCTCTCAGACTTTTTTTTTTAGATGAAGTCTGGCTCTATTACCCAGGCTGGAGAGAAGTGGCATGATCTGGGCTCACTGTAACCTCCTCTTCCCAGGTTCAAGTGATTCTCTTGCCTCAGCCTCCCAAGTAGCTGGAACTACAGGCACCCACGACCAGAGCAGGCTAATTTTTGTATTTTTAGTAGAGATGAGGTGTTGCCGTGTTGGCCAGGCTGGTCTTGAACTCCTGACCTCAGGTGATCCCCCCGCTTTGGCCTCCCAAAGTGCTGTCAGATTATAAAGGAAGAAATGAGACGCTTCCAGGGGAAGGGGATGGCGGCCACCCTCTCATTCGGGACGCACGTGCCCCACTTCCCCATCCTCTCACAGGTGTAGGGAGAGCCATGCTCCAGGCCCAGGGGACCGCCCACTGTCCCCTCTCCAGGGCAGCCAGTCTGGCCAGGGGGCTGGTGCAGTCTGCAGCGCATCCAGGTGGTGCGAACTGCTCAGCGGAGCCTGCACTCGCTGTGGACGTGAAACTTGCTCGCCCCAGACAACTTCACCAGCTTTAAAAAGTGACATATACAAAAATAAATACGATGTTTATACTGATGTGTTTTGTGACTTCCAAACAAAAAAACAAGAGTACATGGGGAGGGGGCTCAAGCGATGGTCTGGGCCCTTTGAGTCGGGGCAGTATCAATATTGATGTCCCCACCCTTGCCTCAGGGCACTACGTGCAATTTCACACTCTCAGGGAGGGTGGTGGTGCCAGTGCTGGATAACAGCCTTCCTGAGCCTGATGCCTCTCACCTGGGCACTGACAAATGGAAGTCCGCCTCGGCATCAGCACACCCGGGAAAACACGAGCTTCAGGGAGCCGAGACCCACAGCTAACTGTCCCACCAGTCAAGATCACGCTGCCGCCGCTGGACAGTGCTGCATCAGCCACCTTTTCTTCCTTTCTTTTTTTAAATATTCCTTCCAGCTAAGCTAGCAGAGGGCGGTTCCGTGACATATGAGCAGGGTGGCAACTGCCATCAGCTCCCCGCACCCGGCATCTGTTTATTACAGTCAATTTGGAAATAGCTGCCCGCAGGGAAACTGCTGGCCAAATCCCCAAAGAACATGCTCAAGCCAAAAACACCAGTGTCTCAGGCAGCCGCAGCTTGAGGACACAGATGTTTAAAAAAAGACCTTTTTGTTTGCATCACCTCGAAGCACAGCAGAGGGACGGGTCTGCACAGGTCAGGCAGCCAGCAAGGGGACCCAGGTGCCGTGGTGCCAGCAGGAGCATTTGTTCGAGAATTGAAAGGCACAGGACAGATTGTGGAAATGATTCAGGGGTGACTGAGTCAGAAGGGGGCCACAGATTTCATTTTTTAAAACTTTATTTTGAAATAATTTTAGGCTTGCCAAGATAGTGCCATGTTCCCTGGACCTGTCACCCAGTTTCCCTAATGTGAACATCTTACACAACTGTGATACACTGACCGAAACTCAGAAATTTTGTGTTTCTTTTCTTTCTTTTTTTTTTTTTTTTTGAGATAGAGTCTTGCTCTGTCGCCAGGCTGCAGTGCAGTGGTGTGATCTTTGCTCACTGCAACCTCCAACTCCCTGGTTCAAGTTGTTCTCCTGCCTCAGCCTCCCTAGTACCTGGAATTACAGGCAACTGCCACCACGACTGGCTAATTTTTTGTATTTTTAGTAGAGATGGGGTTTCACCATGTTGGCCAGGCTGGTCTCAAACTCCTGACCTTGTGATCTGCCCACCTCTGCCTCCCAAAATGCTGGGATTACAGGCATGAGCTACCTCGCCCGGCCTGTTTGTTTTGAGACAGGATCTCACTCTGTCACCCAGGCTCAAGTGCAGTGGTACAATCACGGCTCACTGCAGCCTCCCTCTCCCAGACTCAAGAGATCCTCTGGCCTCAGCCTCCCGAGCACCTGAGACCACAGGCATGCTCCACCATGCCCAGCTAATTTTTTAAAAAATGTTTTATAGAGATGGGGTCTCCCTATGTTGCCCAGGCAGGTCTTGAACTCCTGGGCTCAAGTGATCCTCCCAGCTCGGCTTCCCAAAGTGCTGGGATGACAGGCATAAGCCACTGCGCCCCTCCCAAAACTCAGAAATTAACGTTGGTGCAACACTATTAACTAAACCACAGGCTTGAGTTGGATTTCACCGGTTTTCCGACTTGTGTCCTTTTTCTGTTTCGGGAATGGGTCCAGGTGTCCACATTGCATTTAGCTGTCATGGTCCCACCTCTTCTGGTCTATAAGAGTTTTTCCATCTTTCCTTGCCCATCATGACCTTGGCATGTTTTTGAAGAGTGCTGGTCAGGTGTTTGGTACAGATTTGTAGTATTTGTAGAAATGAGTGGAATGAGTACCCTTGGACTACAAGGCAGAGGTGGGGTGGTGGACTACACCCTGCAGGGCAAATCCAGGCTGCTGCCACTGTGTGCAGGTCTCCAAGCTAAGAATGGGTTTCACATTTTTAAATGGTTGGAAAAAAAAAAAGAAACAAAAGACAAATAATATTCCATGATATGTGGAAATTATCACAAAATCCAAATGTCAGGGTGCATAGGTAAAGCTGGGCTGGGAGGCAGCCAGCCACAGGCATTCTTTTCTGTGCTGTCCCTGGGGGCTTCTGCACCACAATGGCAGGATTGGGAAGTCACTACTGAGGCCCTTTCGCCCCAGGAGCCTCCATATTTACTCCCTGGCCCTTGATGGGGGAAGTTTGCCCACCCTGATGAAGGCCCTGTGAGGACCTGCCATTCGCCTTCATTCCAAAGCTAAGTCAGCCGTGAAAAGAGCATGGAGCGGCCGGGCACAGTGGCTCACACCTGTAATCTCAACACTTTGAGAGGCAGAGGTGGGTGGATCACCTGAGGTCAGGAGTTCGAGACCAGCCTGGCCAACATGGTGAAACCCCATCTCTACTAAAAATACAAAAATTAGCCGGGTGTGGTGGTGCAGCCTGTAGTCCCAGCTACTCGGGAGGCTGAGGCAGGAGAATCACTTGAACCCAGAAGGCAGAGGTTGCAATGAGCCAAGATTGTGCCACTGCACTGCAGCTTGAGCAACAGAGCGAGACTCTGTCTCGAGAGAAAAAGAAAGAGAGGAAGGAAGGAAGGAAGGAAGGATGGAAGGAAGGAGGGAGGGAGGGAGGGAAGGAAGGACAGAAGGAAGGAAGGAAGGAAGGAGCACAGAGGCTTCAAGTTCATTCACTCCATCATTCCACAAATACTTGCTGAGAGCTCATCGTCAAAACTAGGAGAGACCCCTATTTGAGCAAACGCTAACTCTTGCTCAAACTCTGGGATTGAGAGAGGTTAATTTGCACCAAATGTCTTCCTGATTCTCAGGCACAGTTTCTGCTGTGATAATAATAGCTGCTGTCATATTTGGAGCTCTACCCTGTGCCAATAACACTTTACTTGCACTATCTCTTCTCATCCGCACCACCACCGCAGGAGTTGCTCCAGGAGGAAACTGAGGTCTAAGAACTTAGCCACACCCAAGGGCGCACAGGTGGCTAGAAAGTTGCAGAAGCTGAATAGGAGGGTGGCAAGTTGGTGGGCGCCAGGCGCAGAATGCTGTGTGGGCAAGGCCCTCACCTGCAGGTGGGACTGGGGGTCTGGAGCACAGAGCTGCCACTGGGGAGGCTCTTGGTGGTTCCTGATCCAGAACGCACAAACCGAGATGTGAGAGTCAGCCGGCCACAGGCCCTGTGTGGAACGCACAGGAATCTTTCTGCAAAGGAGCATCAC
The DNA here is from genome assembly GCA_963573385.1 of Cacajao melanocephalus. Classification (NCBI taxonomy): domain Eukaryota; kingdom Metazoa; phylum Chordata; class Mammalia; order Primates; family Pitheciidae; genus Cacajao; species Cacajao melanocephalus. Next base: position 59,988 of record CAUYLG010003488.1, read on the forward strand.
AGTGTGTTTCTGATATTCTACGTTTAGTCCCTAAGTGTGACGCATGCAGGAGCGCCACGACGCTGTCTCCTTTGCTGTCCCCTCCAGCTGTCACTGCCTTGCCGCCCCCACTGCCAGGAGCCTGAGCTCTCTTCGCTGTGCCCTCTTTCCTGTTGATGGCACCGGGCTGCTAGGGCCTCCCTTTTCTCACCTGTGTGGCCACCAGGTTGGGCCTGCCCTGATGGGAGGTGAAGAGGCCCTCCTGGGGCTGAAAGGGGCTGCCCTGCCTTTGTCAAGGAAGTTGGGAGACAACAGAACACAAGCACCTTGGCCGGATGTGGTGGCTCACGCCTGTACTCCCAGCACTTTGGAGGCTGAGATGGGTGGATCACCTGAGGTCAGGAGTTCAAGACCAGCCTGGCCGACAGGGCAAAATCCCATCTCTACTAAAAATACAAAAATTAGCCACGTATGGTGGTGCACGCCTGTAATCCCAGCTATTTGGGAGATTGAGGCCACAGAATCATTTGAACTCGGGAGGCTGATGTTGCAGTGAGCTGAGATCACACCACTGCACTCCAGCCTGGGCAACAGTATGAGACTCCGTCTCAAAAAAGAAAAAAATTAGCTGGGCGTGGTGGCTGGTGCCACATTCCTGCAATCCCAGCTACATGGAAGGCTGAGGCATGTGACTCACTTGAACCCGGAAGGCGGAGGTTACAGTGAGTTGGGATTGTGCCACTGCACTCCGGCCTGGGTGACGGAGCAAGACTCAGTCTCAAAAAAACAAAAAACAAAAAACCCCACAAACACCTGCAGAAAGAGGTCCCCAGGTAAGAAGGGTCCCCGGGCAGGCTGGGCTGGGTTGGGGCGGGAATGCCATTCGTGCCGATCCTGCTGTCCATGGTGATTTTGGTCTCCTAGGTGAACATAACCATAACCATGATCCGTAACCAAGCCTCCACCTTCCCCTCCTGAATCTAAAGGAGACGCTAAAGCTGGATGGGCAGAGAGAGAGCATCCGCCTGCCCCGGGCAGTGTCCCAGCTTACCGAACCCACCCGCCACAGTGGGTCTAACTGACCACAGGTCAGTTCTGCTCAAGACAATTGTAGTACATGTGGTCAATTAGAACCAAATCAGAGGGCACCAGATTCAACGAACAAAGGCCCCGGTTGGTGTCCAGATTGCATCTAATTCTGAGTTGTTTTTTGAAGAGAACAAGTCATTTGAGAGTTTCTTGTTCCCTAAAATGTCCCCAGGAACTTTGTAACTGGCTTGATACTAGATCTCTTAAGCCCTCAGCAGCTGCAAAATTGATTCATAAAGCTTGTTTCTCTTTTCGTGTTTTTTAAAAAGAATAAAATGTAAACTAGGTTGCAAAGCCCTGGTGACATGGTCTGACAAGCTGGCGCCGGTAGCACCTTGGCCCGTGCTGTCTGCCCCAAGGTCACAGTGACACAGCCTGGTTTGGGGTAGACAGTTCTGTTACATGTTCCAGGGCATTCCAAAGACTCACTGCGCCAGATTTCCAGCTGGACCTCACATAGTGGAGGGGGCTTCGTGTGTGAGTAATGACATGGTTGTCATTCTGTTTCTCTGCCGCAGAATGTGCCTTCAGAGAAAGCCACTTTAAGTGGATCCGAAATGTTATCTCAGATGCTGGTTTCTCTGGGGAAGAAGCTGGTCTGGGGGGTGTGCTGGGCGGAGCGTGTTGGAGAATGACATCTGGCACCTTTGTCTGAATGAGACCTCAGAATGGGTGACAAAATTCTAAAGTCAGCCTGTAACTCTCATCTGTTCACACTACAATGCTATGCTATTTTCAAGGCCAAAATACTGCTATAAACTTAGTAACGTCCCCTAAATGTCCCAGAGCTGGGGAACCAGCCCCTATTTTTGCCTACTACATGTTTTGCGGCCCAGTGGAGTGTGAGGTGGCCAAGCCACCACACTGGTGGGTGCGAGGGAGGCCCCAGCCTCTGCTGGGTGGGACTGTTCTGTGGTTTCTGGCCCAGGTGCAGTGTGAACGGATTCGGGGGGGCTCACAGGGGCTTCTGCATTTTCCTGGCAGCTGCCACTGGGGTTACGCATGGCTAGTGATGCTCTTTATAACGGCCACACACCGCCGTTTGGGTGTTTTGCTGATAAGAAGCCACAATCCAGGACTCTCAGGAGCCTGGCGCACCCGGCACCCCCACCCCACCCCACAACAGGCAGGGGTGATCCACACTGGGCCACACTGGATAGAGGGTCCAGGCAGCCCTGCAAGGAAAGGGGATGAGGCCATGGACCATCATTTCCCTGGACCATACGTGTCGTGAGGCAGGCCTGCTGCCAGCTGAGGACCTCTCTGCCCTGAGACCACACCCCTCCGTATTCCATGCAACCCCATGCAGGCGGCATCGCCAGAGACCCAGGGATCCAGCCACCAAGTATATCCAGCTGCCAGGGTTTTTCTTGCCTCCGCCCACTTTTCTATTTCAGAAACAGTGGAATGTCCAACTTTGTGAATTCCATTGCTCACCAAAAATTTGCTTTAATGTCTAAATGTTCTAAAGATGAGAGGAGGGGAGGGAAATACATAAAAAGCAATGCCTCATGAAAAACATAGCACGTGCATCCACACACACCCAGAGTCTTTTGTGCTGTAAATGTTCCTGATAACTTCACTGACCATCCTGGCCGGAATCTTCTGAAATGGTTAAGCCAAGAATTTCAGTCGCAAATATTTCTGCAGTGATTTCGTCTGGAAGTTCTTCTTCAAGGCAAATTTCTGAACCTAGCCAAAACAAGAAAAGAACACCAAATGCCTTCATGATAATTATGTTTCTTTCTTTTTTGGGCAGGGGAAGGGGTTTGAGACCAGGTCTTGCTCTGTTGCCTAGGCTGGAGTGCAGTGAGCAAGCGTAGCTCATCGCAGCCTTGATCTACCGGGATCAAGTGAGACTCTTCACCTCCCGAGTAGCTGGGACTACAGGCACACACCACCACACCCAGCTCATTAAAAAATTTTTTTGTATAGACGGGATCTTGCTATGTTGCCCAGGCTGGTCTCAAACTACTGGCTTCAAGTGATCCTCCCACCTCAGACTCCCAAAGTGCTGGGATTAACAGCTACCACACCCGGCCACAATGATTATGTTTCTAACTCAGAAGCATTTTCCAAAAACACAAAGAAATGCCACTAAACAAAAACAAGAGGTGCTTTGTGCTGTGATGTGGCTTTGATTCCTTGAAAACCTCTGGGTGGAAATTGGTTAAAAATCTCTCCTTTGCAGAATAGAACACTGTTAACCAAATCTCTGCAAACCTCTCTGGAAAGCCTTAACCACATGGTATGATTGATTTTTCTGTTTCAAGGTACCCGGGAACACAGCATAAATATATAAGAATTGGGAAAGGCACATTCTGAGATCCGAAGTACATAAGGAATGGGGTAGGGAGAGCTTGCAGGTTGGGAATGACTCATTAGATACTAGAGTCTGGAATTATCTGAGTTCGTGGGCTTTGTTTACTTTGATGTGGGGAATGGACAATAAAAGGAGAGAGGAAAGGGGAATGGGTGAGGGGCCTTTGCACCATCCTCAGTCTTGGTGACGGTGGTGGGATCTGACCACCCCTGGGCTTGAGCAGAGCTGCTCCCGCACCCGTGAGCCTAGAAGAGCCGTTTAGATTGGTTCCTCCCGAGATGAAAGTCACAACCCTAACTTCAGGTCAAGTGCACTAAAAGGTGAAAAATACTTAGGCTATAGCAGGAAGGGAGAGGAGGATGATCTTTGAAAACCTGAAAGTTGGCCTGGCATGGTAGCTCACACCTGTATTCCCAGCACTTTGGGAGGCCGAGGTGGACAGACCACGAGGTTAGGAGATCGAGACTATCCTGGCTAACATGGTGAAACACCATCTCCGCTAAAAATACAAAAAATTCGCTGAGCGTCGTGGCACGCACCTGTAGTCCCAGCTACTTGGGAGGCTGAGGCAGAAGAATCGCTTGAACCCAGGAGGCAGAGGTTGCAGTGAGCCGAGATTGCGCCACTGCACTCCAGCCTGGGTGACACAGCAAGACTCCATCTCAAAACAAACAAACAAACAAAAAAACTTGAAAGTTTTGGCAGCTTGCAGCTGAGCTTGTGCTGCCCACCAAGTTGTTGCTCTCTCCTTCTCCAAATCCTTTTCTCTCTTTTTTTTTAAAAATTGAGACAGGTTCTCACTCTGTTGCCCAGGCTGGAGCACAGTGGCACGACCCCAACTCACCGCAACCATGAACTCCTGGGCCCAAGTCATCCTCCCACTTAAGCCTCCTGAGTAGCTAGGACTAAAAGCATGCACCACTATGCCCAGATAATTGTTTTATTTTATTTTAATTAATTAATTAATTTATTTATTTATTTATTTTGAGATGGCGTTTTGCTCTTGTTGCCCAGGCTGCAGTGCAATGGTGCAATCTTGGCTTACTGCAACGTCCACCTCCTGGGTTCAAGTACTTCTCCTGCCTCAGTCTCCCAAGTAGCTGGGATTATAGGCATGCGCCACCATGCTTGGCTAAGTTTTGTGTTTTTATTAGAGATGGGATTTCACAATGTTGGTCAGGCTGGTCTCGAACTCGTGACCTCAAGTGATCCACCCGCCTCGGCCTCCCGAAATGTTGGGATTACAGGTGTGAGCCACTGTGCCCAGCCTGTTTTATTTTTTGTAGAGACAGGATCTCGCTATGTTGCCCAGGCCTGTCTGAGATTCTGGGGCTCAAGCGATTCTCCTGCCTCCTCTCCCCAAAGTGCTAGGATTACAGGCACGAGCCATGGTGCCTGGGCCCCAAGTCTCTCCCGGCATACCTCTTCTTTTGAAACAGCTGCCAAACTGGATCCTCTACTGGTGGCCAACATTCACCCACCCAAGCTGGCAAGATGACAGGTCAGTGGAACAAAGGGAAAAACAAGCCCACATGCAACAAAAGGACAGACGGAGCGCAGGAACAAAAGCTTCCTGTCTTCAGCGTAGCCACCACTCACTGGTCTTTCCATAACTTATTCATGTGGGATTCCCAACAGACTTACTTTGTTATGTGCACAGTCTTAGGGAGAGTGGCTTGTACCAATCAAGAGAAATAAACGTACTTAAGTCTATAGCAAATAAGTGAGCCACAGCTACATGCCCAGACAAAGCCAGCCAGGGTACCTTTGACAGAGGAGGTTGCAGGCTCGGATTTCCATCCCTCAGGATTCAGGCCAAACAGCGAAGCAAAGCAATCCAACATCTCCTCCTCCATCATGTGCTCACCTGTGTGTCATAGAGTAAGAAGGTGGTTGCTTAGCTCTTGGGGCTAAGCATAGTGTCAGGGCTTAGGGTTATTATTCAGAGGGCTTAAGGAGAATCATCCCACTTTTTTTTTCTTTTATACAATTAAAAAAAATTTCTTTAGGCTGGATGCGGTGGTGCATGCCTGTACTCCCAGCACTTTCAGAGTCCAAGGCGGGAGTATCACTTGAGGTCAGGAGTTTGAGACCAGCCTGGCCAACATGGTGAAACCCCGTCTCTACTAAAAATACAAAAATTAGCTGGGTGTGGTGGCTACTCAGGAGGGTGAGACAGGAGAATTGCTTGAACCCTGGAAGTGGAGGTTGCAGTGAGCCAAGATGGTGCCACTACACTGTAGCCTGGGCAACACAGCGTGACTCTGTCTCAGAAAAAACCAAACAAAAAAATAACTTTTTTGGTGGATATGAAGTCTTACTATGCTAGCTAGGCTGGTCTTGAACTCATGGGCTCAAGTGATCTTCCTGCCTCAGCCTCCCAAAGTGCTGGGATTACAGGTGTGAGCCACCATGCCCAGCCTTTTTCTTTAGACACAAAAACAATCTAGAGTCCCATAGTACTGTCACATATACTTCCTTAATGGTGTTAAACAGGATCCTCCAGGCAGGGAAAATACGTGGGTCTGGCATAGAGAAATAAGGCAGCATGCTGCTGAGACCAAGCTCTACTTCATTTCAAATTCCTTCTTATCAGGACCACCCAGTTGGACTAGGATGAAAATGTTATCCAGAAAGAGTTTACCTGACATCCTCATGGACAATAACGAGAAACACAGTAGGTAAAAATTAAAAAGTTTACTTTGGTCTGGTTGCATTTCACAAACGCAATCCAAATCTTTTTTTTTCTCTTTTTTTTTTTTTTGACAGAGTCTTGCTCTGTCACCCAGGCTGGAGTGCAGTGGCGCAATCTCGGCTCACTGCAACCTCTGCCTCCCAGGTTCAAGTGATTCTCCTGCCTCAGCCTCCCAAGTAGCTGGGATTACAGGTGCGTGCCACCACACCCATTTAATTTTTGTATTTTTAGTAGAGATGGAGTTTCACCACGTAGGCCAGGCTGGTCTTGAACTCCTGATATCAAGTGATCCATCTGCCTCAGCCTCTCGAAGTTCTGGGATTACAGGCGTGAGCCACCATGCCCAGATCAACACAAATCTTATGACACTCCCGTGAGATGGATCAGCTGGCATTTTTATTCCCATTTTACAAGTGAGGACATCGAGTCTTGCTGAGGTTCGGGAAGCTGCAACATGAATCACGTTCTTCTGCTTTTTAGCTCCGGGTCCCTCCCACTACCTTGTACTTGCCAGGGATGCAGGTGAGTCAGCCAGATCCTTCGTGGCTCAAATCCAGTCAAATCACCTTTCGTGAAAGATGGAGCTCCCACGGGGGCTGGCTCCCCACACTCAGTTCTCTACACTGGGAATGGCCCCAGGATGTTCCCAGACATCCGGATGTATGTGCTTACCTTTGGTAACGAGCAGTCTCAGGAAGTCCTCTCTTTGAATGGCCTTTTCCCCTTTGGAGTTGGTGTAACCGAGCACCTCAAAGCTCTTGTGGATGCCACTCAAGGTGTTACCAAAAGGTGGCCTGTGGTTAAGGTACACTCTGAGGAAATCTGGTAAGTTAATCTTGTCGATTAGCTTTCCGGTGTCCACATACTCCCCAAATTTGATTTCGTTAAATATATCCTCAATCTAGGGGAAATATATTTTAAAAAGAGATCACAGTAAATAGAAAAGGCACCGGGATAGATTTCAAAAAATCAGAAAGTAGGGCTGGTGCGGTGGCTCACACCTGTAATCCTAGCACTTTGGGAGGCTGCGGCCGACAGATCACTTGAGGCCAGGAGTTCGAGACCAGCCTGGCTAACATGGTGAAACCCCGTCTCTACTAAAAATACAAAAATTAGCCGGGCACAGTATGAGAATCACTTGAACCCTGGAGGTTGAGGTTGCAGTGAGCCAAGATCATGCCACTGCACTCCAGCATGGGTGACAGAACAAGACTCTGCCTTAAAAAAAAAAAAAAAAAAAAAAAAATTGGAGAGTAACAGACGTGGTTAGCTTAGAACATGTCTGTCATGGGTTGAAGTCCTAACCCCCAGGACTTCAGAATATGATCTTGTTAAAAAGAGGGTCAGTGCAGATAGGATTTGTTAGGATGCGGTCATGCTGGAGTAGGTGGGCCTTTACTCCAAGATGGTGGGCATCCTTTTACGAAAAGGAGAGAGTGTTCAGGCACGGTGGCTCACACCTGTAATCCCAGCACTTTGGGAGGCGAGGTGGGCAGATCACCTGAGGTCAGAAGTTCGAGACCTACCTGGCCAAAATGGTGAAACCCTGTCTCTTCTAAAAATACAAAAATTACGCAGTCGTGTTGATGGGCACCTGTAATGTCAGCTACTCGAGAGGCTAAGACAGGAGAATTGCTTGAACCTGGGAGGCAGAGGTTGCAATGAGCTGAAATTGCGCTACTGCACTCCATCCTGAGTGACAAGAGTGAGATTCCATCACAAACAAACAAACAAAAAGAGAGAGAGAGAAGATGACCATGGAAGGCAGAGATCAGAGTGATGTTGCCTTAAGCCAAGGAATGCTAAGGATTGCTGGTACCCACCAGCAGCTAGAAGGGGCTAAGAAGGACTCTGTTCTTCTCAACAGTTTCACCGGGAGCGTGGCCCTGTTAACACCTTGATTTCAACTTCTGTGAGAGAACAGATTTCTGTGGCTTGAAGCCGCCCAGCTTGTGGGACTTTGTTAAGGCACTCCTAACACTGTGTCAGATTTGTCAGTACTGGCAAGGAATACATCAGAAGCACTGGCATGAACACGACTTCACGTGATCACCTTGCACCTGAGGACTGACAGTGTATCAACTACTTCCCTGTCTGTGAGAAGATATGCCCTTCATTTTAATGATAGAACCATCAAGAATTCAGAAATTAGTCTGTCTCAATAGGAAAATTCAGTGTAAAAGCCAAATATAGAAACTATGGTCCTAGTAAGTTTCTTTAGACAATTATCTGTACCATGATTCCTTTTTCCTTTATTTCCAATTTTACTCTGCAACATTTGATATGTACAACAGATTATATGTAACTTATATGGTATAATTAGTATGTTTTTTTGAGACAGAATCTTGCTCTGTTGCCCAGGCTGGAGTGCAGTGGTGCGACCTTGGCTCACTGCAACCTCTGCCACCCAGGTTCAAGTGATTCTCCTGCCTCAGCCTCCAGAGTAGCCTGGACTACAGTCGGGCATCACCACGCCCAGCTAATTTTTGTATTTGTAGTAGAGATGGGGTTTCAGCATATTGACCAGGCTGGTCTCAAACTCCTGACCTTGTGATCCACCCACCTCAACCTCCCAAAGTGCTGGGATTGCAGGCGTGAGCCACCGTGCCCAGCCTATATGGTATAATTTTTATTTTGCCACAAACAGTGTTAACACCCTGAATGGTATAATTTTTAAAATGAACACCTAAGAAACCATCAGTCATTGAAAAGATCAACAAAATTGACAAATCTTTATTTGTATTTTTTTAAAAACTGTTTTCCAGGTAATGTGCCATGCAGAACAAATCTTTAGCTAGATTAATAAAGAAAAATAAGAGAAAAAGCTCAAATTTCTAAAATTGAGAATGAAAGAGATGACATCTGTACCAGCCCTATGGAAATAAAAATGAGCAAAAGAGGTCAGGCACAGTGGCGCATGCCTATAATCTCAGCTTTGAAAGGCCGAGGTGGGTGGCTCACTTGAGGTCAGGAGTTTGAGACCAGTCTGGCAAACATGGTGAAAATTATCCAGGAATGGTGGTGTGTGCCTATAATCCCAGCTACTCAGGAGGTTGAGGCAGGAGAATCACTTGAACCTGGGAGGTGGTTGCAGTGAGTCGAGATCATGCCGCTGTACTCTAGCCTGGGAGACAGAGTGCGACTCTGTCTCAAAAAAAAAAACAAAAAAAAACAAAAAACAAAAAAAAAAGCAGAAGACAATTCTACAAACAATGGCATGTTAACAAATTAGATAAATTCAATAAAACAGAAAAATTTCTACAAAGATACAAATGACCAAAACTTACTAAAGAAGAAACAGAGTATTTGAACCAGCCTGTAAAAAGAAGAGAATTTGAATTGGTCATTTTAAAACATTCCACAAAGAAAAGCCAAGGACCAGATGCCTTCAGTGGTGAATTCTAATAAATATTTAAAGAAGAATATTGGCCAGGCACAGTGGCTCACACCTGTAATCCCAGCACTTTGGGAGACCAATGTGGGCGGATCATGAGGTCAGAAGTTCCAGACCTGCCTGGCAGTGAGACCCTGTCTCTACTAAAATTACAAAAATTAGCCATGCGTGGTGGCCCATACCTGTAGTCCCAGCTACTCAGGAGGCTGAGGCAGGAGAATTACCTGAACCCGGGAGGCAGAGGTTGCAGTGAGCCGAGATCACGCCACTGAACTCCAGCCTGGGCAACAGAGTAAGACTCCATCTTGGAGAAAAAAAAAAAAAGAAGAAGAATACTAATTTTCCACAAACTCCACAAAAATAAAAGAAAAAGGAACGCTTTCCAATTCATTCCACAAGGCCGGTACCATCCTGAGACCAAAATCAAAGATATCACAAGAAAAAGACACTGCCCAAGGTCTCTTATGACTTTAGATGTAAAAATCCTCCAGAAAACACAAGAAATTGAGTCCAGGAGCATACAAAAAGATTGTGCACCATGATGAAGTGGGATTTATCCCAGGAATGCAAGGTTGGTTTAACACATGAACCTCAATTAATATAATACATTATTATTAAAGAATAAAGGACAAAAAACACATGATCATCTAAACAGACACCGAAAAAAAGCATTTGACAAAATCTAACAACTTTACATGATAAAAACATTCAACAAGCTAGGAATAGAAGGAAGCTTCCTCAACCCAATAATGAGTATGTGTAAAAAACCCACAGCTAACAGCATACTTAATGATGAAGGACTCAATGCTTTCTCCTCCTAAGATCCAAAAAAAAGGCAAGGATGCCCACTCTCACCATTTCCCTTTTTCTTTTTTGTTTCTTCCTTCTCTTCTTCTTCTTTTTTTTTTTTTTTTTTAGACAGGGTCTTAATCTGTCATACAGGCTGGAGTGCAGTGAGGCAATCTCAGCTCACTGTAGCCTTGACCTCTCAGGCTTAGGTGATCTTCTTACCTCAGCCTCCAGAGTACCTGGGACTACAGGTGTGCTGCTCAGCCATGCCTCACTAATTTTTGTATTTTTTGTGGAGACAGGGTTTTACCATGTTGCCCAAGCTGGTCTCAAACTCCTGGGCTCAAGCAATCTGCCTGCCTCTGTTTCCCAATGTGCTGGGATCACAGGCATGAGCCACTGTGGCTGGCCTTCACCATTTCCATTCAACACTGTACTGGAGGTCCTAGCCAGGGAAACTTGGCAGAAAAAGAAGATGAAAGGCACCCAGAATTGAATGGGAGAAGCAAAACTATCTCTATTTGCAGGTAACACATTCTTGTATACAAAAAAGAACACACTAAAAACTATTAGAACTGGTAAACAACTTCAGCAAGGTTGTAGGGTATAAGATCAATAATATAAAAGTCAATTATAGGCCAGGTGCAGTGGCTCACCCCTGTAATCCCAGCACTTTGGGAGGCTGAGGCTAGAGGATTGCTTAAGGCCAGAAGTTTGAGACCATTTGGGAAACATATTAATAGTAAGACCCTGCCTCTACAAAAAACAAAAAATTAATCAGGTGTGTGGCATGCACCTGTGGTCCCAGCTACTCAGGGGGCTGAGGTGGGAGGATTGCTTGAGCCCACAAGTTTGAGGCTGCAGTGAGCCATGACCATGCCACTGCACTCCAGCCTGGGACACAAAGGGAGACCCTGTCTTAAAAAAAAAAAATCAGTTGAGGCCAGGCATGGTGGCTCATGCTTATAATCCCAGCATTTTGGGAGGCCAAGGTGGGTGGATCACCTGAGGTCAGGAGTTCAAGACCAGCCTGGCCAACATGGTAAAATGCCATCTCCAATAAAAATACAAAATTAGCCAAGCGTGGTGGTGCACACCTATAGTCCCAACTAGTGGGGTTGCTGAGGCAGGAGAATGGCTTGAACCTGGGAGGCAGAGGCTGTAGTGAGCAGAGACAGTGCCATTACACCCAGCCTTGGTGACAAATGCAAAAATCTAACTCAAAAAAAAATCTATTTTATTTATTTACACATTAGCAAGTGAACACCACAAGAAGTA
>CAUYLG010003492.1:0-29635 GCA_963573385.1 Cacajao melanocephalus
CCCTCCCTCCCTCCCCCTTTCTCCCTTCCTGTCTGTTCTCACACACAGAGAGGAAAAGCCATATGAATCCACAGGGAGAAGGCAGCTGTCTATGAGACAGGAGGAGAGCTCCTACCTGAATCCAGTCATACTGCCACTTTGATCTTGGACTTCAGCCTCTAGAGCTGTGAGAAAATAAATGTCTGTTGTTAAGCCACCAAGTTCACGGTATTTTGTTATAGCAGCCCAAGCAAAGTAAGACACCTGATCCTCTCCTCTGCAGCAGTAGCACCACCAAGGTTGGGTTCTTGCTAGGGGTTTCCAGGATCCCCTCCTGAGACCTGGCCTACCTAATCACATACGACTTTGCTATGTTTTCTTTGATTCTGAGACGGAGAATTAAATAAGGCTTCAAACATAAAGCTGGCTCTACAGCTTGATTATAACACAGCCACCAGAAATGAGGTGCCAATTCCCCATCTAAAGTATAAAGGTGGATTCCAGCAATAATACGTTTAAAGGTGAAGTATGTTACTTGTGTCTGGGAAGCCCAGCCTGTGAATGCCGGGCCACTCCTGTTAAGTCAGAACAACACCTAGCTGGTCCAAAAGAGAAGGTCTGTTGGCCATCCTTTCATGGAAGCCTGAGGAATTTGGACAAGTGGTGAGTCTCTACTGGGACCAGCCAGCAAAAGTGCTCTTCCTCCCAAAGGTTGCCAAGAAAAGACCACTGGACCCACCTACCCCTCCTGTCCACAGTCAGCTTGTGGCCACCTAGGCTGAAAAGAAGCGTGGCTGTTGCCTGCCTTTGAGGGCTCATCGTATTTCCTGGGGCTACGGGAGATAAGCAGTCAGATTCAAGCTTGCTTTTATTTTGCCAATTCCTTGTGAACCTACATAATCTGCATGTGACTTTTACTCATTTAAGAGAAAAATAATCTGGTCTTGATATGCTTTCTATGATTAGCAAATTAATCTCTAATTTAATTGATAGATGTTAATACATACTGTTATAGGTAGGTTATTGCCCAGAAGTTTATAAGCACCACCATTGCCACTGCCCTGCTCAAAACCTAACCCTGCCCTGTCATCTACACAGACATCTGAGGGCCTCTCTGCCAGGGCCCTTTCCCCAAGGCTGTTTCTCAATGCGGAGCCAGGACATGATACCTTCCTTCCCAGCCCCTTGAGGAATTCACTGCAATGGCAGACAAGGGTTCTAGGCTCCTGGGGAGCACGCTCAGGCTATGCAGGGACATCTAGCACCTTCTCTAGAGGTGCTGTGGCTAACAATTCACAGTGGCAAAAGACCAAGGAAGAAAAGTAGGTGTTTTTCCAGAACTAGGGGGTCAGAAAATCACATTTTTAGAAACATTTCAGGATTTTAAAAATCCACTCTAGTTTCTTAACATTTCAATCCTATTCCCTGCCATGCAATCCAGCTACGTTAGGCCTGAAATAAATCCCCTCACCTCTGAGGAGGTCGGCAGCCATTTTTGTCACTCAGCTGGCCTCAGAGCACCTGGGATGCCTGAGCCCTGAGGTAACTGAATTTCTTCACTGCCTTGACTCACAATTGTTTTTCTTAACTCATTAAAGAAGTATGCCTTATCAGAGAAATTATATTCAGAAAACTGCTATGGATATTTTTTGGGTTTGTGTGTGTGTGTGTGTGTGTGTGTGTGCATGTGTGCATGTGTTACATGTTATGTGTTTGTGTAGGAGTGGATCTCAGATTTGCTTGGACCTTGGACTTGTTGAGTAATATGCTTTGAAATTAGAATTCCCTCAACTGAATCTTTCAACATAAATACGTTGAAATTATTTTATTTCCATTACTTGTACTTGGTGTGTGGGCAGCTGTGTAGTCAGACATAGGAGAGCAGGTGGTAGGTTTATCGAAAGAAATGTACACACTTCTGAAAATGCAAGGAAGAGATTTTCAAAACTGAGGGAATCCTCACTCCACATGAACAAACTTTGCAGTAACTTTGCCTCCCTGTGCAAGACTCTAAGAAGAAGCAAGGTTCAAGTATGCCTCCTTCTGAGATCCCTTGCATATTATATCTACCCTCAATTATTTCATCAGTCCATTGCTACAGTCAAATTGCTTATTTAGCAAGACCATTTTATACTAAATTTCTAAGACTGGCTATATTAAACAAAAAAAAAATCAGATTCAGACAAGTTACTATATCAACCAGTATAATGTTTTATAAAATAAAGCAACATATTCCTCTTAAGCCTAAAATAAAACATGTTACATTTCCTAAGCACATGTGAATGTGAGTGGATGAAGCCATGTATAGTTACATAACATAGTGCTGAATGCAAGTAGAGATAGGCTTATGCTTCTAGAAGCAAAGATTAATAAAAGACATTAAACATAATGGCAGGATTATTAACAGAAATAGATTCTATAGATATCCATTTCTGGTATTAAAAACTGAACAAATCAAATGTACATAACACCAATACTTTAGTGAGAACAAGAATTCGTGCTCAATAAAGTATAATAATTAGTCAATCTGTGAGTGAAACCGTATCATCATTGCATGTGAAAGAGTGGGTATATTTATTGATAATGTTTGTATATCTAGAAAACACAGAGCATTTATCTAGTGAGAATATAAATTAAGTCCTTTATTTTACCACATTGGACTTAGACATTGAATAGCACCAACACTTACTTGGAAGAAAATATAAACAATTTTTTTATCTCAATGTTCAATAACAAAATGTTAAACAGTAAATCTGAATTAATGAATTCATTTTTAATCTAAGAAATTCCCTTTGCTGGTACTCATGTAACATTATTTGTTAGTACAGTTAATATTGTTAATCTTATCATCAATTTTCATGTCAAACAGATAAGATTACAGGCATACAAAAAAAAAATTTGTCTCACAGCCTAAAGGCTGTGGATGTAGAGTCATCACTGACACTCAATCCCCCTAATCAGAATCCTCTCCCCTACCCTGCCTGTGACATAAGTGGCTACACAGGTCTAGCTTCTTCTTGTCTTGCTTCACTCCCACCTTTTTACATATTGCCTTAACACAGAGACTCCCAGATCAGTGTTCTCTTTCTCCAGGACCCAGACAGATATTTCTCATGTCTACCACAATGCAGTGTTTCCAAATTATCAATCCCAAACTTTTCCATACCAAATTCACTAACTTCTAGCTCCAAAGTAGTATTCCATTTTTTTCCCAGTATAGAAGATCTGAAGACCAAACCAGACAGATCAATTTGTCAGCAACATTCTCAGTTCCCTGCTGTTTACTTATCCACATCCAAATTCTAAAATCTCGTTTCCATTCCTCTCTCCTATCCCTGAGGACTCCAGACCAACCTCAAACTTTTATCTACTCATTGATAAACCTTCTAACTTGTAACCAATGGTCTTTTATTGAAGAGTGGAGTATTTTCAAGTTTTATTTTTACTATTATCTTTCCACTTTTAAATGCTCCATGCCAAAATCTCAAAACTTCTTAGCACGGCATTTAACAAATTCTACCATCCAGCATTATCCAGTATCTTTCATCTCATCTCCTGTTCCTACCCACCCCATTCCTTCTCTTCATTTCCAATAAACCTGATACCTGTTCATTTCAAATATTGGCCTCTGTTGGCACTGGTCTTTCCCTTAGAAGTGCCTGTCACCATCTCTGTGAAGCCTGTTCACCAGGCTCTGACACACATCATTCTCTGTGAGCCCACAGTACAAAAGAGTTGACAGCCATCACATTCTGATTTAGGTTACTGTAGTTCAGCTGTGTAGCTGATACTTTAACTGGATTAAAAGATTCAGAAATCTCCTTTTAGTTCTGTCCCCCAATCCTGAATGAATAAGTTAATGCAAGGTAGATGCTTTGGAAGTGTATTAGTCTGTTCCCATGCTGCTGATAAAGACATACTTGAAACTGGGTAATTTATAAAGGAAAGAGATTTAATTTACTCACAGTTCAGCATGGCTGGGGAGGCCTCAGAAAACTTACAATCATGGCAGGAGGAGAGAGAGAAGAATGAGAACCAAGCTAAGGGGGATGCCCCTTATAAAAACATCAGAGCTCATGAGAATTTACTCACTATCACCTGAATAGCATGGGGAAAACTGTCCCCATGATTCAATTTCCTTCGCCTGTGTTCCTCTCACAACATGTGGGGATTATGGGAACTACAATTCAAGATAAGATTTAAGTGGAAGCACAGCCAAACCACAAATTCTGTCCCTGGTGCCCCTCCCAAATCTCATGTCTTCACATTTCAAAACCCAATCATGCCCTTCCAACAGTTCCCTAAAGTCTTAACTCATTCCAGCATCAACTCAAAAGTCCAAAGTCTCATCTGAGACAAGGCACCCATTCACTTATGAGCCTATAAGATCAAAAGCAAGTTAATACCTTCCTAGGTAAAATGCGGGAATAGGCATTGGGTAAATACACCCATTCCAAATGGGAGAAATTGGCCAAAACAAAGGAGCTAAAGGTCTCATGCAAGTCCAAAATCTAATAGGGCAGTCAGTAAACCTTAAAGTTCTAAAATTATCTTCTGTGATTCCAGATCTCACATTCAGGGTGTGCTGATGCAAGAGGTGGGCTCCTATGTCCTTGAGCAGCTCTACCCTTGTGGCTTTGCAGGGTACAGCCCCACAACTGGCTACTTTTATGAGCGAGCATTGAGTGTCTGTGGCTCTTCCCGGAACACGAAGCAAGCCGTCAGAGTATCTACCATTCTAGGGTCTGGAGGACGTTGGCTCTCTTCTCACAGCTCCACTAGGCAGTGCCCCAGTGGGGACTCGGTGTGTGAGCTCCAACCACACATTTCCCTTCTGCCTGGCCTAGCAGAGGTTCTCCAGGAGGGCCCTGCCACTGCAGCAAACTTTTGCCTGGACATTCAGGTATTCCCATACATCTTCTGAAATCTAGGTGTAGGGTCTCAAAAATCAATTCTTGACTTCTGTGCACCTGCAGGCTCAACACCACATGGAATTTGCCAAGGATTGGGGCTTGCATCCTCTGACGCCATGGCTTGAGCTGTACCTTGGCTCCATTTAGTCATAGCCAGAGTGGCTGGGATGAAGGGCACCAAGTACCTAGACTTCACACAGCATGGGGACACTGGACCTAGCCCAGGAAACCATTTTTTCTTTCTAAGCCTCCATGCCTGTGATGGGAGGGGCTGTCGTGAAGACCTCTGACATGGCCCTGGAGACCATTTTCCCCGTTGTCTTAGAGAATAACATTCGGCTCCTCTCTACTTAGGCAAATTTCTGCAGCCAGTTTGAATTTCTCCTCAGAAAATAGGATTTTCTTTTCCATCGCATTGTCAGGCTGCAGATTTTTCAATCTTTCATGCTCTGTCATCTCTTGAAGGCTTGAATGCTTGAATGCTTTGCTGCTTAGAAATTTCTTCTGCCCAATACCCTAAATTATCTCTCTCAAGTTCAAAGTTCCACAGATCTCTAGGGCAGGGGCAAAAAGTCACCAATGTCTTTGCTAAAGCATAACAAGAGTGACCCTTACTCCAGTTCCCAACAAGTTTCTCATCTACATCTGAGACCACCTCAGCCTGCACTTCATTGTGCATTATCACTATTAACATTTTGACCAAAGCCATTCAACAAGTCTCTAAGTAATTCCAAACTTTCTCACCTCTTTCTGTCTTCTGGGCCCTCTACGTCTTTAGGAAGTTCCAAACTTTTCCACATTATTTTCCTTCTTCTGAGCCTTCCAAACTGTTCCAACCTCTACCTGCTACCCACTTCCAAAGTTGCTTCCACATTTTGGGATGTTTTTACAGCAGCACCCTACTCTCTGCAGTACCAATTTACTGTATTAATCCATTCTCATGCTGCTACAAATAATTACCCAAGACTGAGTAATTTATATAGAAAAGAGATTTGGTTGACTCACAGTTCCACATGGCAGGGGAGGCCTCAGGAAACTTATAATCCTGGCAGAAAGGGAAGCAAACATGTCCTTCTTCAACTAGTGGCAAGAGAGAGAAATGAGTGCTAAGCGAAGGGGGAAGCTTCTTAGAAAACCATCAGATCTCATGAGAACTTACTCACTATCACGAAAATAGTATGGGAGAAACCATCCCTATGATTCAATTACCTCCCACCAGGTCCTTGCCACCACACGTGTAGATTATGGAAATTACAATTCAAGATTAGGATTGGGTGGGGACATAGCCAAACCATATTAGTAAGCATTTGTTAAAATGATTAACAAATAATTTGATTTAATTGATTGAAGCAATTCAAGTTCTTCATAAGATGGATAAAAATATGTATCTATAACCAATGCCTACTTTCTGGAATTCTGTATGAATAATTTTGGCTTTGTTTTGCACCTCATAGCACTGACCTAATCATTGTCTTTTGGGTTAGATATTTAGAGTTTATTCATGGATACAGGTTGCTATGGTGATATAATCCTGGCAATATTAGTGCTTTTAAAACTTTATAAATTTCCTGAATGTAAGAACCCTGGAATAAGCATAACCTTTACACTTCAGGTATAGCTACATATTTTGAAAGTTAGGTCAAAGGGAGAAATTAAATTTTCATATCAGAAGTGTGTGCCTTTTTTTACAATACTCAAATTTCACTGTTAAGAAGTTTAGGGATGATAATCTGAAATATGTTGTATTTTATGTATCATAGGAATAAGTTTTGAGTTTACTGACTATATGTACATGCTTTTAAAGTACATCTGATAAGTTCAGCTGAAAGTATTTCATTGGAAAGATATTATGGGATGCTACATCATTTTCATAAATAAATGAGGTCATCTGAGGCTTATATATAAACCCATTGTGTTGTATCATGGCAAAATTACATACTTAAAAAATCAGTTTCTATTTAATACCAGCTACAGTTCCAGAACTGTGTTTACAAATAGCTAATTAATAAATCATGATAATTTCAGAAATTTATACATGTAAACTTCATTTGAGATAAGTAATTGCTAAATTAAACAATAAATAGCTCTCTATTTTAAGAAATCTAGTACTTTAAATTTCAAAGGATTTTAATTAATATGTTTAGATATGATTATTCATATTTAAAATAAACTTATTTTCTAAAATAATTCATGTTTAGCTTTCTTTAAATAAAACAGTTTCATAGTTAACTGATTCATATAGCCCATCCTCAAATTAGTATGTAAGGTAAAGAGAATAATGATAAAAATTGCTTCCATTTCCAAAGAGATATGATAAACTAAGAAAAATTTAATTAACATTTGAATAATTTATATATCTCTGTAACTTTGTTTCCATAAGTTGGTGTAATTTACCCAAAATATAAGTCTCACAAATGCTTTTACTGAAGACTATTATTAGTATAATTTCTCAGGTGCATACAATATTTTATTGCTGTATATTAACAAAGCCTCCAGATAAGAAGATTAAGAATCAGCAAGTGTTTATGAGAGGTTATGGATATAAATATTCATAAGCATGGTAACATTTGTATAATTTTCTTAAATTTTAGAGTCCTGCTTAACAGAAAACTCAATATATTTTGAAAAATAAAGCATTTTTTCTTTAGATATATCTCAGATGTAAAATTATATAAACTCAAAGCCTAAAAAATTTTTTTGTATTCATTCAATCCAATGAAAAAGTAAAAATCATATATTGCTTTCTGTGTCCCATTACACTATCTGTGGTGGCTCTGTTTTTAAATTCAAAGAAAGTAGCAATTGATTAATCTATACTTGATTGCATCATTGCTTATTCTTTCTTAGCTAGTTGTTATAAACTAGTTCTTAGCTAGTTGCAATTCACGAAGAAAGCAGGGAATTAGATAATACAAGGGAAAAAATGATTTTGCACCATCTATTACAAGCTGGTTTGTGATGGTCACTCAGTTGACCAAGTAGAATGCAAAGAAAAGTTAATTGTCCCGTCTACATTAAAAAGTTCCTCAGTTTCTCTCCTAAGAACAAATCACTTCTTGGGAAAGTTATAGTATCTTTCTCCAAAATGTCTTGTTTTTAGAAATTATACTAATTCCAAATAAATTTTCTCCCAGTTCTGCTTGAAAAAGATAAAGAGCTTCATAATAACAGATGATTTAGATCTCTGACTGAATACCTCCATTGCATACCAAAGGCCTGAGGTTTACTCTTGCAATACTAAATTTGGATAAATCTCACTCTCCCCAAATCTGTTTTTTTTCTCCTGTAGGTATCATAAAAATAATGTCTGAACTTACTTTCTATATCTATATTATCTATATCTACATACATACACATATATGTATTTTAAAATATATAAATATATAGTTTGAAATACACACACACATGATCTGAAAATACATTTTATAAATATTGTCAAAGTTTCTCATTTGGGATAATTTAAGAAATATCAAACCATTATTATTAAGGTTTTTAAAATTGTAAGACCAAAGCTTTAAAACAAGTGTGTTCAATCTTTTGGCTTCCCTGGGCCACAATGGAAGAAGAAGAATTGTCTGCGGCCACACACAAAATACACTAATGAGAGCTGATGAGCTTTAAAAAAATCCCCCCAAAAATCTCATAATGTTTAAAGAAAGTTTACAAATTAATGATGGGCAGCATTCAAAGCCATCCTGGGTTGTATGTGGAACATGGGCTGCAGGTTAGACCAGTTTGCTTTAAAAAAATATTATAAAGGCTTTGTAAATATACATGCATATTTCAATACTTTATAATATTAGCAGTTCATGCAGTTGGAATTTTTCAATAAAGGCCAACATATAAAATATTCATAAGGATATTTAACTAATAACTATTGTTGAGACTGAACAGCAAAAGTAAAATAAGGTTACAAGCCAGGGTTGGTATTATTGGACTTAAAACAGACCAATAAGAGAACTATTAATGCAGATGGAAAGGGAGATCCACTACAGTTTGACTGACAGCATTTAGGCATATTTAGAAATTCAATCTGTAAGTAGTTTGACTAGCAATCTTAAAGCATTCGCTCATCTTATTCGCTGCATTCCACAATGAAAATAAGTATCCACTCTCTCACATCATCTAGACTTAGTCTAGTCTTTGGACTCAAGCTTTTTTGCATATTATTTTAGTTGTTTTCTAAAGAATGCCTCTCCAATCTAGGACAAAACACAAGTATCACATCGTTTTTCCCTAATAGCGACTAAGAAGATTCTAAACCAAACACTTTTGCATTTATTATTAATCATTTACCATTAGCTAACACCAACACTTAAAGATAGTTCATAGGAGGATCTTTAAGTGGAAGCCTTTGCTTCCACTTAAATGCTTTAAAAAAATATTATAAAGGCTTTGTAAATATACATGCATATTTCAATACTTTATAATATTAGCAGTTCATGCAGTTGGAATTTTTCAATAAAATTCCATTAAAATGACAGCTCTCTGTTCTTTGCTGTCATTTTCAACTATTCAAAGCTGGTAGCCAAATAACAAAGAACAGTTGTGTGCTATCATACCACCCCATGAGCAAAAGCCCAGGGCTAAAAGAGTTTGATGCCAAAAGTACCTTTTGGCTTAGTAGAAATTTATTCACTAATCTTTGTAAAGGCTCACATATATAAAATAGTGGCACTACTGACTGATATGTGTAGGAAGCCATGTTCATGGCAAATTATCCTCTCTAATAAAGATTCCATAAAGAGAACACTGGCACTACAATAAGAGCTTATAACATTAATGAAATCACTGTTTGGTTTTGACAATACAATACAGTTAAATTTTCAACACCTAATTATCACCCTTGATCAATGGCATTTTAATACACTAGTGTATCACTGTGCAGATGCTAATAGTATATTAAATATATTTGATCAATATTAAAGTAGTCAATTGTAATCTATTTCTACTAATAGTAATGGATATTATTTTGTCTTTACTGCTCTATAGCCAGTGCTTCATGGGTTATAATGAGCAATTTGCTAGATCCCCATCTGTCTTTCACAAATACTGCATCAAAGAATCCTACTTAGAGAATAACACTGCATTTCATAATAAAAAAATGCATTGTTAAAAATGTCAGTACTTTCACCCTTAAAAATCAATATTAAAAAGAAAAATAAAACAGAATTACCTGGGGAAGTACGGTCTGTGACTTAAGAATAGTTTGTCTTTTCTTGAGGAAGAAGATACTGGCATAAGATGAGGAACTTCGCTTAGGAGTGGGCAGGTGTATTTGAATATGAAACCCCAGGTTCCCAGGGAAGAGAAGATTTGAGTCCCTTACTTGTGAAATACAAAGTCATCAAAACCTTTCAGAATTGACCTTGTGGCTGAGTAGAAAAGGGATCTGCATGATAAAATTACCATGAGAAGAGAAACCATGAGTTCAAAGCATTTGCCTCCCCCAAAATGAATCAAGCAAGTGAAGGAGCATGGTGGTGGGTGGGATTTGAAGTGGCAAAAACTGAAACCTGTTTCCATTTTGTTGCTGCAATGGTGGGCTTTCACCGCTGCCCTCCCACACATAGACGTAAGATGCATGGTGGGTGGCTGGGGGAACTTATGGAATGATTGCTATGGTTTCAATGATTGTGTTCCCTCCAAAATTCATGTTGAAACTTAATCCCCAATGCAACAGTGTTAAAAGGACTGGCCTTGGGGAGGTAAATAAGACACTGAGGGCTCTGACCTCATGAAGAGGATTAGCATCCTTGTGAAAGGGCTGAAGGTTGATGGGAGTGCTCTCTTGCCCTTCCATCTCTTCTTCCATGTGAAGACAGAAGTCATGTGAGAATACAGCATTCCTCTCCTCCAGAAGATGCAGCCAAAAGGCATCCTCTTGGAAGTAGGAAGCAGCCCTCACTAGATGCCATTCCTGCTGGTGCCTTGATCTTTGACTTCCTAGCCTTCAGAGCTTCGTAAATTACCCAGTCTGTGGTATTTTTTTACAGTAGTACAACGGTCATCTGTCCTTGCCTTTGAAAACCAACACAGCTTTAGGAAGGCCCCATACCATACTGGCAAGAGACAAAGCTCTAGCCAAATAACTTTGCTGGCGAAAGTTGTGAGCAAACAATCTTTTCAGAATGTTCAGCTTTAGTGAAACTGTAGAGAAGTGTTAGTTATTTCTGAAGTAAAGAGTTCTAGTGACTTTGGCAAATGCTTCCAACCTCAAGAGGGCTTATCAGAGCTTTCAATTCCAGGGACTCTAAGGAATGAGCCTTAGAAGGGAACATGTGGGATTGTCTTTAGGTAAGCCAAAAACTAGCACATTCTAGGAAAAATATGCTGTACCTTGCCTTCCAATCCAGCATGGAGGGCCTGAATTGTCCTTTGAATTACTCTTAACTGGCAATTTGGCAAATTTATGTTACAAAGCAATAAGCTCTAGCTAAATTTGTAAATCTGTTGCCTGACCTGGACTTTTAGCCAAGGGGTTATTGAAAAGTACCAAATTGAATCCCAACTGGAATCTAGGCATACTCCTCTTTTTCACTTCTTTATAGAAGCAATCCAGTTTCTTGCAAATAACTAAGCTGAGCTCTTCCAGGCAATAGAATTATCTTCTTTTCTACTGGGTCAGCCATATGAAGAGCCCAGAATGACCAGGGAGAAGTTTCAACTTTCAATTAGATCTCTGTGCTATGGTTATGACAAAGAAAGACCCAAATATCAGTGGTGGTGTTCAAGCACATAAGGAGCTCAATAGAACCAGTTTTCCAACATCACACAATTTTGTCTTCAAACACATTCAAACTGAGCCACATTTGGTCAAGTGAGCTGCTCCTGGGTCAATGGGAACTTAGAGATACCAGTGAGTTCAGTGGCTATAAACCCAATAACATAAAATATAGCCTCTGTCTGAAGGAACATTTGCAGGATAACATAGTGGTTGTGCTAGTCCATTTTCACACTGCTATAAAGAGCTACCTGAGACTGGGTAACTTAAAAAGAAAATAAGCTTAATTGACTCAGAGTTCTGCAGGGCTGGGTAAGCCTCAGCAAACTTACAATTACGGCAGAAGGCAAAAAGGAAGCAAAGTATGTCTCACATGGCAGCAGGAGAAAGAGCATGAAATTGGAAGTGCCACATTTTTAAACCATCAGATTGCATGAAAACTCACTCACTATCATGGGACTAGCATGGGAGAAACCACCCCCATGATCCAATCACCTTTCACCAGCTCCCTCTCTTGATACATGGAGATTACTATTTGACATGAGATTTGGGTGAGGACACAGAGCCAAAGCATATCATTCTGCCGTGGTCCCTCCCAAATATCATGTCTTCTCACATTGATAAATGCAATTTTCCCCTCTCAACAGTCCCCCAAAGTATTAACTCATTCAAGCGTTAATGCAAAAGTCTAAGTCCAAAGTCTCATCTGAGACAAGGTAAATCTCTTCTGTCTATGAGGCTATAAAATAAAAAAAAAACAAGTTAGTTACTTCCATGATACAATGGGAATACAGGCTTGGGTAAATGTTTGTTTTCCAAATTGGAGAAATTTGCCAAAACAAAGGGGATACATGCCCCATGCAAGTCTGAAACCCAACAGGACAGTTATTAAATCTTAAAGCCCCAAAATAAATCTCCCTTAACTCTAGGTCTCACATCCAAGGCACATTGATGCAAGGAGTGGGCTCTTAAGGTCTTGGGCAGCTCTGGCCCTGTGGTTTTGCAGGGTACAGCCCCTACAGTTGCTTTCATGGGCTGGCATTGGGTGCTTTCAGCTTCTCCAGGTACATGATGCAAGCTATCAGTAGATCTTCCATTCTGGAGTCTGGAGGATGGTGTCCCTCTTATAGCTGCACTAGGTAGTGCCCCAGTGGGGACTCTGAGTAGGAGCTCCAACCCAACATTTCCCTCTGCATTGCCCTAGTACAGTGTCTCCATAAGGGCTCCACCCCTGCAGTGGACTTTTGCCTGGACATCCAGGCATTTCCATACATCCTCTGAAATCTAGGCAGAGCCTCCCTAACTTCAACTCTTGTTTTCTGTGTGCCCACAGACCCTGCCTCATGTGGAAGCCACCAAGGCTTGGGGTTTGCACCCTAGGAAACAATGGACTAAACTTTATGTTGGCCCCTTTTTGCCATGGCTGGAGCTGGAGCAGCACCATGTGATAAGACTGCACAGAGTGGCGTCCTGGGTCTGGTCCACAAAACCATTTTTCCCTCCAAGGCCTCCAGGCCTGTGATTGGAGGGGCTGCCATGAAGATCTCTGAAATGCCCTGGAGACACCTTCCCCATTGTCTTGGCTATTAACATTCAGCTTCCCTTTACTTATGCAAATCTCTGCAGCTAGTGGCTTGAATTTCTCCCCAGAAAATAAGTTTTTCTTTTCTACCGCATAGCCAGGCTGCAAAATTTTCCATACCTTTATTCTCTGCTTGCCTTTTAAACATAAGTTCCAATTTCAGACTCTTTGTGAACATATATGACTGTATGCTTTTAGAACAAGCCAAGACAAATCTTGAATGCTTTGCTGCTTAGAAACTTCTTCGGCCTGATACTCCAAATCCTCTCTCAAGTTCAAAGTTCCACAGATATCTAGGACAGGAGCAAAATTCCACCAGTCTCTTTGCTAAAGCATAGGAAGAGTAACTTTCAACTCTAGTTCCCAATAAGTTCCTCATTTACATCTGAGACCACCTCAGCCTGGACTTCATTGTCCATAACCCTAACAGCATTTTGGTCAAAACCATTCAACAAGTCTCTAAGAAGTTCTGAACTTTCCCACATCTTCCCGTCTTTTTCTGAGCCCTCCAATCTGTTCCAACCTCTGCCCATTACCCAGTTTTGAATTCAATTCCACATTTTTAGGTATCTTTATAGCAGTACCCCAAACTCCAGTACCAATATTCCGTGTTATTCAATTTTCACACAGCTATAAAGAACTACCTGAGACTGGGTAATTTATAAATAAAAGATGTTTAATTGACTCACAGTTCCACATGACTGGGGAGGCTACAACCAGGGGTTGGCCAGGGCTGCAGTCAACAAGACTTAAGGTGAGGATCCATTTCTAGAATCACCAATAAGGCTGTTGGTAGACCTTAGGATAACCACTCACAAGCTCAAAGCAACTAAGACCTTCACTAACACTGCTCTGAAAGTCCTTCCAGCCTCTGTCCACTGCCCAGCTGCAAAGCCACTCCTGTATATTGAGGTATTATTTATTGCAGCACCACACTTCCAGTACCAAAATCTGTATGTTCTCCATTTCTATGTATTGGATTACAAGACTTAGCAGCTTAAATTGCAAACATTTATTTTATCTTACCGTTTTTGTGGGTTAAGAATCAGTTTCAGATTACTGGTTGAGCTCTGACTCAGGGCTTCTCACAAGGCTACAATCAAGGTGTCATTTGGGGCTGCATCATCTGAAGGCTCAGTTGAGGGATAGTCTTTTTCCAAGCTCAAGCTCGTAGCTATTGGTAGGACGCAAGTCCTAGTTGCCTATTAATGGGATATATTTGTTTCTCATCATGTGAGTTCTGAAAATGGCTACTCACGACGGAGTAGATTCCAAATTCCTTCCCCCAGAGAAAGAGCAGAAAGAGAGAGAGAAGAGAATTCAGAGTGTTTTCATAACCTAATCTCATCATTATGCCTTACAAATCTACTGTGGAAGTTTAACAGTAAATCCATTAGTTAGAAGCAATTCACTATGCCCAGCACACTCTCAAGAAGAAGAGATTACACAAGTCATCAATTACAAGAGGCAAGATCATAGGAGCCATTTTTTTAGAGGCTGACTGCCACAGTGGGCATCAAAGTAATGAAGCTCTCTTCAAAATGATTGGTCCTCTCATGGAAAGGCTCAGGGTAGACTTATTTTTCAGCAGACAGAAAACTGAGCAGTAGCAGTTGCATAAAATTTTGATTTTAAAAAATGTTGCATTGTTCAGCCAATACAAAACCACCATCTCTTGATAATATGACCTTTTTGTGAAAGGGTCCATTGAGAAATACCTGGATGACCAGGCAGAGAAGTTGATTCCCATGCATTAGTAAATCATTTTGTCCACCTAAAAGGTGGCATCTTTATTTCTTTTTTTGAGGATCTATATCCTCAGGTAGGCATCTTGTGTGAGATGCAAATATTTTTATACTCTATTCCCCTTTCACTTTTCTCTTAGATGTCTTTGTCACTAGCTTTTAAATCTTATTCTTTCCAAGTCTTTGTCCAGGCAGCCAAACAATTAACTCCTGCCCACAGATCAATGTAAACACACGTCTCAGGCTATTTCTCTTTCCACATAAAGTGGGCTGATGCACTACCCAAACATCTGCCCATGGCATTCTCTTCATCAATGTCTTACAGTGCCAATCTGAGTGAGGCTGTAATTCTATAGCCTCCCAGTTTTAGCTGGCACCAGCTTACCATGAAATGTCTTTAGTAAACCATTATTGGGTTATAAGAACCTCCTCAAAGTTGAAACAAAATGATCAATTACCATGAACATCTGAGCCACTTGCTCTTAAAGTTTACCAGAGTGTTCCAGGCCTGTTAGAAGCCCATCTCATGTTCACTATTTCCAGGTTATAATGGAAGGTGCATGTTTTGATTAAAAAAAATAACCAAAAATTCACAAAAGGAAGTGGGTGGGTGTGATGTGCCCTCAGATCTCCCCTAGATGCTTGCCACACCTTAGGATCTGCTTCAGCATCAACATCAAGGCCCTGCTGACTCTGGGCTGCTCCTAGTGGATGACTGGGCAGAGCAGGAATACTAGAGTTGGGTCATTTCTGCTCAGTGCTGGACACCAATAGTAAATTTTTGCCCTGAGCCTCCCAACAGCCTGGGGGTGAAAAAAAAAATTTCTCAGAGTTGCACTACAATCTGGAGCTATTCTATTCAATCCTCCTGCCTCCCCTCTCTCTCTTCCTTATCACATCTTTATTGTGATCTGAATGAATGCTCTCCCTAGTTACTCCTACTCACAGCTTCCCCCTACTCCCTGTCCCTTACAAGTATTTCTCCCAAGGAGTCTGCATTTTAAATCTTGTTTTGGGATCAGCGGCCTGAACTGCCATAAGGTGGCACAGTTTCTTGGTATCCCATGGTCAGCTGCTGAAGCTCTACCAATGCTCAGTGGTAAGTCAAGATGTTCTTATCATCCTTCTATTGGGAGGATTGGGGTGTGGCAGGTGTTCTATACTGCATCTCTGCCATAGTCAGTGCCAATAGCATTGAGTGTGTGATGTCATCTGGCCCAAGTAGCAGGTCAGCTATATTCTTCAGACTATGGAACCCTTTCCCCTCAACCTCCTGGGTTATCTGGTAGATAGGGCTTGCTGGGTGTGAAAGTACGGTGGTGATTTGTCTCTTGCCTTGAAAAGATATGCTAATGTGTCTAAAACCATTAAACTCCCAGAAACTTTACCAATGAGGCGAATCCCTGACACTTGCTACTTCCTACTCACTGGTCCAATTAGCTTAATACTTTTATTTTTTTAAGTTTACTGCTCAGTGGTATTTCAAAATAATCTAGGTATTTCTGGACTTTGTTATGACTGGAGCAGAAGGGTTGACACAGCTCTGAGGCTTTTCAGTTAAGGTATACTCTTCTCTCTTTTAGAAGCAAATTGCTTTCTGCTTTCTTTACTGAAAACAATGGAGGAAGAGCATCTGCTAGATCAAGAGCAAAATAACAGGTGCCAGCGGCCGTGCTGATTTGTGAGAATACAGACAACACATCCAGAAATCCAGCTAAAATTGATAACACCATCTAATTAAGTTGCAATAATTTCCTGTCCTTCTTCCTCATCCATCTGGCTTTTGCCATAACCAAAGAAGCAGTTTAAATTGAGATGTGGTAGGAAATACAACCCTGCATCTGTGAAGCCTTTGAAAATGACACTAATTTCTTCCCTTCCCTCAGAGACATGGTATTGCTTTAGGCTTATTGCCTTGATGGAGCATGAACACATGTTCCAAGACTTCTTGTTTCTTCCTTCATAACAGCTTATATTTCAGAGGTCAGACAATCCATGTGCCATTCTCAGTTACTAACTGTCTTTAAACTAGACAGTGAAGAGTAATCATGGCAATGCATATTGGCAACAAATATCTTTTCCTGTTTCATGTGTTCTCTTCTTGGGGCATGACTTGTACTGTCTATTATTCATGCATTGGGATATAATTCTAGCTATGAACCTGATTTGATAGCATATAATTCTAGCTATGAGTTCTAGCAATGACAGGTATTAGAGGAGGGAGCAAATCTACCAGGCATACCACATAAGGAATCTGACCCAGGTACATTTATTGAGTTCACTTTATGTAGAGGAAGCTGGTTCCCTAAACAGGATATGGAGAATTTCCTGTAATCAAGGAAGATTCAGAGGGTTTGGAGGACCAGAGTCCTCAGTTACTGCCTTCTTGGCAAGTCTGTCTTCTTGGCAGATATTAACATCCCACTTCTACCCACCACTGTGGGGTGTGACCATTTAAATTGACTCTTCCACCCTTATACTCAGATTCTTGGTGTGATACTTAGGGATGTATGTCCTGCAGATACAGGAAATGAGGGGAAACTTCTTCAATATCAACATGAGTTTCTGATTATCCTCCCACTTTCTCTATTAGACACAAACAGCTTTTATTTCCTCTGTTTTCTGTCAGCTATCTGGCTCCATATGAAGTCAAGTAACTCTACTATCTTTCCCATCGTATAGTCACCATAGTAACTAAGGGTCACTGCCATTGGCCATCTTGATACCTGACTCTCCAGCTGCACATTGCCCTGGGCCAGCATAGATGAGATTCTAAGAAATGAAGATGTCACCAGATGCATTGTATCGCGCTGGCCCTGTCTTTTTCCAGTAGGGAGGCTAATGGCTAGCTTTTCAAACACATGAGGTACCCAATCCCAGAATCCCACTTTGAGGGTAAGTTTCCTGGCATGTTCTTCCCCCAATTACTATATCAGTCAGAATCACAACAGAAAACCAGCACAATTCCATGTGGTAATTTGAGAGGCTATTAATAGCAGGACATATACATAGGTTTAGGCAGAATACAAGGAAACAACAATGGGTCATGATGTCAAAGTATTCTACAACACTGAGCTCCCTCAGTGAAGAAGATGTGACCAGACCCAACCCCTTCGGACTATCTTGGCCCAAGTTCCTCCTGTATAAAACAGGAATAATAATACTCAACATCACATGATTAATATGGTGATTAAATGAGATGATATTTGTCAAGTGCCTGGAACATAAGTCATAAATAATAGTGCTATTTACAGAATTCTGTTCTCCTAAAATTTATATGTTGAAGTACTAGTCCCTAACGTGATGGGATTTAAAGATGAGGTGTTTGGGAGCTAATTAGGGTTAGATGAAGTCATGAGGATGGGGCCCTCATTTAGGGGTTAGTGTCCTTATAAGAAGAGACACCAGAGTGCCTCTCTCTGTCTCTTTCCTTCTCTCTCTCTTTCCCATATGAGGACACAGCCAGAAGGTGACCATTTGCAAACCAGAAAGAGAGCCCTCACCAGGAACTTAATTGGACAACACCATCACACAATCTTGGACTTTCCAGCCTCCAAAACTGTGAGAAATAAATTCTTGTTATTTAAACCATTTGGTCTATAGTATTTTGTTATTGCAACCTAGGCTAACTAATGCAAGTCGTTTTCAAAGACCTCTAGCAATTTTAATGTTTTTTCTTACTATGGATTTAACATTGCCCTAAGGTAGCTCATTTAATCTTTGCTATCATCCTATGAGATAGAAACTGTTTTTGTCCCCACTTTTCAGAAGAAAATCTGAGGCTCCAAGTACTTAAGAAATTTGACCAAGGCAACACAATTAGTAATTGTTTCAAGCTAGGATCTGAATCTAGGCTATTTGGCTCCAGAGTTTTTGAAGCAAGATGTTATGCCGGAGAGAAACCTCCCTTGCTAATTTTATTGAAAGCCTATACTCTTCCAAGTCTATTATCTTTGTGAGCAATGGAACACATGTAATGAATTGCTAGATGTGAGCCAGAAGGTAAGTATGCATTCACAGCATAAAACCAGCATATAAGGACTGAATTTGTATGTAATGCATATATTCTGGTATGCTATATATTCTTAAACTTCGTCAGGCTTTTTGACTATAAAATCAATAAAGTACAATCCACCCTTTCTGAACTCCTCCACCTATATTCTTTTCCTCATTTCTTTATTACAGGCAGAAGTCCACAGCACGAGCTCAAGAGCAGACTCTGTCTGCATTCAAATCTCAGCTCTATTACTTTCTGAGTATTCAACATTTTACAAGTATCAACATTGCTAAATCTCAATTTTTCTTACATAAGTTGGATAATAGTCATCATTAACTATTGAAGTTGCTTTGATAATTGAATAAAATAATCAATGTAAAATTCTTAGGCTAATGATAGTACATGGAAAATATTGAATGTGTTAATTACTAATTTTAGCTTCAAGTACTCCATCAACTGATGATGTCCTTGTTTTTGTCCATGTATTGTCATATGTTTGGGAGTTAACATGAGGAAATTATGTCTTCTGGCATAGTTACAAACTATTAGACTGGGGGCAGGAGAACCAAGCTCTGAGTTTCATGTGTAATTGTTGGATTCAGTTTCTTCAACTGATAAAATAGCTACTGCACAGAGCTATATCAAAATTTAAATTTTGCTTTAAAAATTCTGTATTATCTAAATATAAACGGTAATTTTATTATTATCATTATCATGGTCAACATAAAAACATGTTATCCACAAGGAGGCATTGAATTTTATATGAATTCAACACCAAAAAGAATTTTAAATCTAAACACATTGATGAGATGTTTTTATATTGAAGTGTGTCCCTTCCAGGAATTATATCTG
Source organism: Cacajao melanocephalus (assembly GCA_963573385.1). Taxonomy (NCBI): domain Eukaryota; kingdom Metazoa; phylum Chordata; class Mammalia; order Primates; family Pitheciidae; genus Cacajao; species Cacajao melanocephalus. Next base: position 19,793 of record CAUYLG010003492.1, read on the forward strand.
CCTATAAATATCAATATTTTTGAATCCTAAATTCATCTTATTTTTGGAGTTGACCACATTTAAGTACACATTTGATATAATCACATTATAAATTGGTATTGATTTAATTAAGTATTCATGTACTTGTGTGTTTAAAATATATTAAAAATTCTATAACAACTTAATTATTCAGATATAATCAGAAAATATTCTGACTACATAAAATTTTATATTTGTGTATGTGACATATCTTTAATACTTTCCCTAACCCAGTCTTGCTTTCATCTTCTTTATAGACTTATCCCATATGAACAATAGGTATCCCTTTATTTTTACTTTCCCATTCTAGAATATAAGCTTCACAAGAACAAGGATTGTGTCTGTTTTATTCACTATTATTTCTGAGACTAGAATATTGCCTGGCATATAAAAAGCACCCGGCTGAAATGTATTGAATGAATGAATCATCCATGTTCTATGATGTTTTGAGATATGTCATTCAATAGTACTCTTTATGTCTTATGAGGACAAAGAGATGTTCCACTATTCATTTTATTATGCATTTAAATATGTTCTAGGGGATTGAAAAGTCCACAATCAAGTTTGGACACCTCAGAAACATGTGAAGACTAGGCAGAATATGAAACCTACTCCAAAAACCCACAAAATCACTTTCTTTTTTGTGCTTCAAGTTTTTTAAGTAGGGAAAGATTGCTTTTTATAACATGTGAGAATGCTTATGAAGAAAATTCATATGGATGAAGTAGTATACTATCAAATCCCCACTAATTTTTTTTCTTTTGCCTTTTGAAGGAGGATTTGGCATTGAATTTGAGGGAGTGGAGTGAATGTGGAAAGTGAAAACCCCAGCACTGGAGATAAGGACCTAGAGCAGGCTTTTGCCCTGACTACAGGAGAATTGGCTTCAGCATGCAGAATAACAACCTCTAAATTTGTTCCCTGTTCTAATTTTATGCCGTTATTAGAATGTGTGAAGAATTTTAAGTTTTCTTTATTCACGTCAGTAAAAACTATTCACCTTCCCACCAATACAGACCACACACTGCATACTATCATGTAGCAGAGAAGTAAGCGTGTTCTGCCTCCAGGAGCTACATTAGGCCTTGGGAATACAGAAATAAAAGGACCACGTTCTGAACCTCAAGGAGTTATAGTCTAGTGGGAAAGGCATGAACGCAATTACCATAGTCTGCTATTGTTACACGTGAAGAATACTAGTATATGGGACATATTATAAGGGGTTATATAGAAAATTAAATGAGAGTGCACAACATAAAAACAATTATCTGCAATAGAGCCAGGGACATCTTCTTCCCCAAAATCACTTAAGCTGAGATTTGGAAGCATCTAAAGTTTGCCAGAACATGATGGTATAGAAGGGCAGAGGGAAATATGTAACTGAGTAACTTGCTCATTTTATACTGACAGGGAAACAACCTATTTAGTATTTAAACCCATCAAATATGCTTTCATTTTCCATTTTATTTTATTTTAATATGAGACAAGGTCTCCTTATATTACCCAAACTGAAGTGTAGTGGCACAATTACAGCTCACTGCAGCCTTGAAATCTGGGCTCAAGCTATTCTCCCAACTCAGCCTGTCAAGTAACTGGGACAACAGGCATGAACCATCATGCTTGGCTAATTAAAAATTAATTTTTTTTGTAGAGATGAGGGTCCCACTGTGTTGACCAGGCTGGTCTCAAACTCAGCCCTCAAGGGATCCTTCTGCCTTGGACTTAAAGCTCTGGGATTATAGTCACGAGCAACCTATGCCAGCCCCATGTCATGTTTTACCAGGTTTCTATTGATTTATATTTCGCATTTTGCTACTAATTTCCTATATTATTGATTTTCTTAATTTTATTTGTATGTCTTTTAAACACATTGGGTGAAGAAATAATATAAAAATAAATGAGCTTTTATAAGTTACAAATACTAACAAATATAAGTTGTATATTTGTTAGTGTTACACCTAGAGGTTTTTTCCACCTTTTAAATTACAGAATAGATATCATTTCAAAACATCTCTTATGTTTTCCATATATATGCCTGTTTCGGTGTTTCAAAACTTCAGAATAGTCTAAAATATAATTAATGTTCTCCTCACTGCCCTCTCTAATTCACTTTCTCATGGTAAACGCTGAAAACTAATAACTAGTAAATAATATGTGCTTATTTTCCCTATACAAACATATTAAACAAATATACAGAATGCTCTGGTTTCTAATTTTATTATACAAACGTTTTATCATATCATGCAGATACTTCTGCAATTCATTTTATTTTAACTCTATTTCTTTTTTTAAGACGGAGTTGTGCTCTTGTTGCCCAGGTTGGAGTGCAGTGGTGTGATCTTGACTCACTGCAACCTCCACCTCCTGGGTTCTAGCAATTCTCCTGCCTCAGCCTCCTGAGTAGCTGGGATTATCGGCATGCACCACCACGCCCAGCGAATTTTTGCATTTTTATTAGAAACAGTGTTTCACCATGTTGGCCAGGCTGGTCTCAAATTCCTGACCTCAAATGATCTGCTTGCCTCGGTCTCCCAAAGTGCTAGGATTACAGGAATGAGCCACTTTCCCCATCCTGTAACTCATTTTATATAACAATGTATCACTAATTATTCAATAATATTTTCAGCAAAATGCAGTTCATCAAGAAATATTGAGGACCTCGAACATCCCAGGTTTTGTGATAAGCAGTGGTGACAGACTGTGGGGTGGGGCTGCAATGGCCCTGGCCCACATGGGACTTACAATAGATGTCATGCTGGTTCTAGATGCAAGAATGCTGCGAATTTTTATAGTGCTCAGAAAACTCAGAAAAACTATTTTTAGGAGAGTGTAAATAAATGCTAAGTGTAAGTAAGTCAGAGGGAAAAGAGGAACCATACTTTGCAGTGTCTTCATTTTACTAAAATATTTATTGAGCACCTACTACTTACCAGGAAGAAAATGTTTCTGCTCTTATCAAAGGGGCAGAAATAGAATAATGTACACATACACAAACACTATGTGTGTAAAAACTACTTGGCTGGAATAAATGCATGAGAGATAAATAAAGTAGGTAAGGATAGAGAGAGTATTAGATTGGAGATGAGAGAGATTGTTATTTTATGTAAGATGGGGAGTAAAGTCCTTGTGCATACAGAAAGGCAAACAAAGTAAAGGAATAACTCATGAGGATGCTTGCAGAAAGCTGTTTCAAGGCAGAGAATTGGTCAGTACAAAAGACCTTAGGTCTGAGAGCTGGGCATTTTAGAGGAAGTGAGAGGATGTTGTGGCTGGAACAAGGATAGAGTAGTAGGAGCTGAAGTCATGAATCGTAGTAGGATGAGAAACCCCTGGTGGCTTTGACCAGAGAGTCATCGTGGCTGCTGTGCGGACCACCTACACTGCAAAGCAATTGAGGAACCTGGAAGCCAACTTAGAAACCTAATGAAATCCCATCAGCCATGTGTGATGAGGGCTGGACCAGACTGGTAAATGAAGACGGCATGATAAGATCATTGGTATTTATGCCAAAGCTAGTTGCAGAACTTGTAAAGGATTTTAAGTAAAGTAGTGATCTGATAGGATTTTCACTAAAACGCTGGTTGCAGGAGAGCAGGTTTAAGTTTGAGTATAAGGAGGATACTCAAGAAACTGTTACACAAATGTCAACATTTTCTATGTTTTTGTTCTTAAAAAACTCTAATGTAGGATGAGAATTAATTCATATTCATGATAGACACTAAGTAGATGTGCATGGGAGAAGGAAGAGAGGAACTGAACTGAGAAAGGATGGAATAGGAACCTTGCCAGACAGTTTGAAAAACTGATAAAGGGTAGTAATGATTTAGAGTTTATAAGATTTTTATATCATAAAAACAATCTATTATACCATATTACAAAACTCACAAATAAACAGTAAGTATATTTTTTAAAATTAAACTATTTTAATACAGAGATTATGTTTATGGGTAAAGTGAGTGATTCAGCTTTGCAATTTATTTATAATGCAGGAATTTTGAGTGCACTGAGATTGTTTGCTAAAATACAAAGTTATCCTTTTTTAACCCATCATAATCATGATGCTATATTCATTATATCATTATTTATAATTGCTATCTTAGTTATTTTAAAGACTGGACTTTGCTAATTAGCTTTTTGCATACTCTGTTTCTCTCTGATTCCTGCTTCCTTTTTATTCCAGGCTTAGTGCAGTCTTGCTTTTATTTATGTTGACCTTTGGCATTTCAATTTTCTGTTTGCTTTTTAAATCCTAGCTAATTAGAGGATTTCAAATTCCTCACAATAAAGAAGTTCTCGCACAGATCATGTAATTAGAATATCTGATGACAAGAACTGGGATTTTAACACTCCAGGGTTGAAAGATCACACCTCTGAGCAGCATTTTCCCCCAGGATGTTTTGCGTTTAAGCAATTAACCTCCCATTCAGGACATGACCCACTATTCATCTCTTAACATCTCTTAGCTGGGATTATTTCAAAGCCTGCTCTTTTATTGCCTTTTATCAGATGCGATGAACACTTAGGTCAAAGTAAAAGGCCTAGAAAGAAAGTCTCCTCATCTTGTAGAAATGATCACAGTGCCTTTTATTAGAAATGTATCATTGAAAGCTTCCAAATTGCCTTTTGCCCTACATAAAACTGTTACGCTTACGTTTCATTATAATGTTCCAGTTATTTTCTCAGCAAACTGAATTGCAGTATCTGCTGCACATATGCACTTGTGCATACTCATACACAGAGGAGTGCGCACACCTTTTAAAGGATTCACAGAAATTTCTGGAGTGAAAATTAAGATCAGAGTAGACAACGAGCTGAGACAGAACAGAATCTAGGAATTCTGTTGTCACCAAGTCAGACCAGGGCCTGTTCGTTCTTCTTCGTGCAGTCATTCTATATCGACCTAACAAGGATCCACTCTGTGGTAGGCACTGTAATCTGTGTTGTGGACACAAACATAGTAGTATTTAAAAGAGTGAGACAGGCCACGTGCGGTGGCTCACACCTGTAATCTCAGCACTTTGGGAGGCCAAGGTGGCAGATCACTTGAGGTCAGGAATTTGAGACCAGCCTGGCCAAGATGGCAAAACTTCGTCTCTACTAAAAATACAAAAATTAGATGGGCATGGTGGTGCAGGCTGGCTTATAGTCCCAGCTATTCGGCAGGCTGAGGCAGGAGAATCACTTGAACCAGGAGGTGGAGGTTGCAGTGAGACGAGATCGCACCACTGCTCTCCAGCCTGGGCGACAAAGCGACTGAGATAATAAATAATAAATAAATAAAAGAGTGAGATAAAAGCTGAAGGCTCTTGAGGCCCAGGCCCAGAACTCCTATGTCACTTTTGCTAACTTCTATTGGTCACAGCAAGTCCCAAGGCTGGCCCTAAGTCCAGAGGTAGGAAAATAGACGCCACCCCGCAATGGGAGAAATTGTGAAAAATTCTCAGCCATGTCAATCTACCACATCTCCTTAAGGCAAAAGCCACATGATTTGGATTTTGTATCCAAATTTCTGATACAGTTTTTCTTAAACCCATACTGGGCAAAGGCATGGTTCTACGGTTCTATAGGGTATACTTCTTTTACAAACATTTGAGATTCTGTGTTTTAAGAAAAAAAAGGGAAAATAACACTTCTGCAATAAAAATAGAACTAGATTTATTAACAGTTAAAAATGAGTCTCAATGGGAGAAATGAGATTTCTCCAAAGCCATGCATATAGCTCAAAGCCATGACTTTTCTCTTGAATTTTACCAGCCCTCTGAGAGTTCACTCTTCATGGCTGCTAACACCACATACTTAAAAACTATGACCCAGGAACCTTTTCTTGACGCTACATATTATCTTAGATGAAACAAATCTGAAATATTAAGCAAAATTCGTAAGAATTTACTATGGAAATATAGGTCAAGAGTAACATAAAACTAAACGTGGCTTGCACTCAAAGGTTTCAGACCAAATTCCAGTATCTTTTTCATCCTTTAAGGTTCTATCTTGACTCTGTAATGCTAGAACCATTGTTGTAGCTATCATCTCCACAGCGATGCTTCTCGCTGGAGAGTGGCAGGAACTCCTCCGATCCCCTTCAGAATTCTGCTTCCCTGAGTGAGGCTCTCACTCTTTTTCAAATCCTGACTCCAGGGTTACAGTCAGGGAGACTCTATGCCCTACTCACAGGGATGTGAGATTAACCTGTGGTCACTGCCAGAACATAAATGAAGAGAACTAATCACATCATCCATAAACGTAACACCAAGAGTCCAACAGCAAAAGTGAATGTGCTCCGTCAAACAGAATGTAAAATTTAGAAGGCAAATGAAGGTGATCCAAAACTACTCCTTTGTTTTGATTTACAAAGAGAGTTTTCCTGATGTATGAGAGCAAGAAGGAAGTATAAGGAAGGCAGGAAGAAAGACTCATCATAGTTTGAAATCTATAGAAATATAATAGTGCTCCTTCTTAAGTAAATTAACATATGTTCAATGAAGCTAGTTACTTCTTGACATCTATGTAGTAACATTTTCTGGATACTATGCAATGTTATTTTATTTAGCAATAATAATTTTTATTTTTTCACCGCACTAACATTACTCCTACTTGTACTGAATCAATGGGATAGAAGATTCGAAGAATTAGACAAATAATCATTGAGTCTCAACATACTAATAAGTCCATTTCATTAAAAAAAATAAAGATGCTAAATAAGCTTGTCTATACCACTACAGCAAATAAATCTGAAGTATTTTCCACAATTTTTTCTCCTTAATTTGTCAGTCCTGGCCAGCGAGTGATACTTATTCAGAGTTGTAAAATTGTTCATTGCACTCTCAAAGCCAGGAAGGACCTACATAACTTAAAAGAAGACAATGAATAGAAGACAGCATATAGAAAAAGATTTGCCTTTTTTGTTTCCTACAAGGCCAAATTAGAGCCAAAGTTATAGGAATGCAGTAGAAAGAATGATCTTCAAATAGATTACTTAAATTTAAAGGAAGTCTATATTTCAAACAGAAAATACCCAAAGGGAAAAAAAATAGATTTATGTTTGAATTCTTTTAAATAAGCAAATAACAAAAAAGAAATCAGGAATTTACTTTCACATGTTAAATGGAAATAATAAGTAGAAGTTTCATACAGAAAGCAACAAGGCATATCTGTGGTGATAGTGGTAAATGGCATTTACTTAGACTACATTTGATTCTCTATTAAAAATTAACTAAACTGATGACCCTATTGTTTTTTCAAATTCTGCGGACTGAAGATGTTCAATCGACGTTAGAACTTGAACTTAATAACATGGTTCATCACAGCCAACAATACCTGTTTCATATGGCATAGGTGGGTTGACGCTGTTAGACCCAATACCCAGATAAACACAAAGGACATTGGTCTGTGGTCTAACACAGTCTAAAAGTGTCAAACTCTTCCACACTAGATATTAGGTACCATAAATCATTAGGAGTACCCACCTTCCAGTGGCTGGTTCTTATATATACTGAATATAAAAGACGAAGTTATCTTTTTATTAAAATTAGATAGGCTGGGTTCAGTAGTTCACACCTGTAATCCCAGCACTTTGGGAGGCCGAGGCGGGTAGATCATGAAGTCAGGAGTTTGAGACCAGCCTGGCCAATGTGGTGAAACCCCGTCTCTACTAAAGATAAAAAAATTAGCTGGGCGTGGCGGTGCAGGTTGGCCTATAGTCCCAGGTACTAGGGAGGCTGAGGCAGGAGAATCACTTGAACCGGGAGGTGAAGGTTGCAGTGAGCCAAAATCATGACATTGCACTCCAGCCTGGGCAACAGAGTGAGACTCCTTCTCATAAAAAAAAAATTGATAGAGTGCAGTGCATCTGCAGAAAGAGGTAACACAACAAGCAACCCACAACTGAAAAATGCATAGATGCAAGTGTTTAACACTTCTGAGAATTACAAGATAACATGGCCATTTTAATTCCCAGAGACCCACTGTTAATGCATCAGTTACTGCCAGCCTAATACAGTGTCTGCACCTATGCTGAAGTCACTCATCAGTATTGGTTATGAATTAACCAGCAAACCAAAGCTTTTTTTTTCTCACATAATTGTTCTTTTCTCATTGTCAATGCTGCTAGACTCCAGTCCAAGTCTCTGATGCCCTAAGAGGACATTCTGTTTTTAATAACTCCTCTAGGTGACACCAAACATAGGTTAAGTCTTCCCACAGTACTATAATCCAGAGGTTTTATCACCTCCTTTGTCATTCAAATTTATCTTTCACCTGTGGTCTCTGCTAGTTCATCTGATTAATTGATGTAGCCAAAATGTTCATGGTTTATTTAGGCTTAATTTGTTCCAGTTATCATGTTCATGCTCACTTGGGATTAATTGGATGAACCCAGTGAATGAACAATGTGAGTCTTCCACAAACTGCAGGAAGAGACCGAGAGGAACGCATTTCTGGAAGCAGGTAGAACTCCTGTTTCTGCTAATCATATACCAAGTTTGTGGCTGCCTCATCAGTGCAGGTTTACCAGGAATCTAGATCTGGAATCATTTGCTGTAAGATGATCATTTGCACATGATTCAGATGCAAGCCTCAACTGACAGCATTTTATTGCTTGGCTTGTGTTTTCAACTTGAAATTCAGGAGAGAATGATACATAAGCCCATAGGATTTCTGATGTCTTGGTGGCACCATCGATGAATTGTAGACTTTTTTAATGCTAGGAAAGAACTAGGTGAAGGTCACTGAAATGTAAATTGTAAGTAAAAATAGTAATATAAAGAAAGGATTTATTTTAAATTTTATAGCAATTCAATGTAGTTATGAATTTTCCGGTGAAATCAGAAGCTTTCTATTACCTGCTGCTCCTGGATGGTGGACCAAGCATAGCTGATGGCTCTATTATCACCCTCCTAGGAATTTGCCAGATGTTAGAGAAAATGCAACAGAACAGCACCTGCTTGGATTATTGCCACTGAATTAATAGGAACCAGGGAGCGATGGACTAACAAGAAATGACTTCAACACTGTCAGAACTGTAAAGTTTAGATTTTCATTACCTGCTGCTTTTTTTTTAATTCCCTTTGTAATCTTTTCAGTTATTGTAAAACAATCGTTTAATATCCTAAATTAAGAAAGTACTTTTCGCTAGTCTGACAATCTTATTAAATGTCATATGGACAAGATCTCTACTAGGCATTCATATTTTTGCTACCAAAGTAACAGTCTGTATCAAGGATTAGTGAACTTTGCTGTAGAGTCAGATAATAAATAATTTAGTTCTTGTGGGCCTTATAGTCTCAGTTACAACTACTTTATCCTGTCAACGCAATGTTAAAGTAGCACAGACAACATGTAAATGAATGAGGGTGGCTGTGTTCCAATAAAATTGTATTTGCAAAAATAGGGGCCAGCGTCGTGGCTCACGCCTATAATCCCAGCACTTTGGGAGGCCAAGGCAGGCAGATAACTTGAGGTCGGGAGTTTGAGACCAACCTGGCCAATATGGTGAAACCCCACCTCTACTAAAAAAAAAAAAATACCAAAATTAACCATGCCTAGTAGTGTATGCCTGTTATGCTGGCTACTCGGGAGGCTGAGGCAGGAGAATCGCTTGTACTTGGGAGGCAGAGGATGCAGTGACCAAGATTGTGCCACTGCACTCCAGCCTGGGTGACAGTAAGACTCTGTCTCAGGAAAAAAAAAAAAAAAAAAAAAAAAAGCTGGCCGGGTGGATTTGGGGGGGAAAGTGCAGTTTATTGACCCCTTTTATAAAAAATTTTTTTTTAAAAAAATTTTTTGTTTTAAAAAATGCAACGTTGGTTTGAATTTGGGTGGTACGTA